>CAJUYI010000710.1:0-89669 GCA_910591695.1 Galerucella pusilla | reverse complement strand
ATTTTGAATTTAACCGTCGATTTAAATAAAACTTGAAAGAGAACCGAGATTATTCTAATTAAAATGTCTTTATTCAGTATTTTCTATTACAACAAACTCGTATAATTCTTGGGCTGAATGGGATTCTGATTTAATGCTACAATAGTTAGTTCTGGTAGAGTGAGTTTCTCTTACGCCCAGGATTTGTCACCAATGCGATATTAATTTTCGGTAGGATAGTTATATACTGACGTCGGTGGTATCTTATTCTTTATGGTCCTTGATTTTCTCCTACTATACAGATATACACGAGATATATATTTGATTAGATGGCGTCTATAACTTTGATTTAGAGAGTATCGCCTTTTACTTTATTAGGGTTGAATTATGTGATCACGTTCCGGGATTGTGGAATCTCTCTCAGGAAAATGATTATTTATTACTTTGAGTCGACCGAACTCCACGGTAGATATCATTCAAAATTCGTTTTATAGAGAGGATTGAACCACGGTATTTTTTTAATATCTTTATTTTGTAAGTGCTCGTAGCGTTATAACTGCCTCTATATTAACCATTATTCACTTGCATCACCCCTAGTACCGGTAAATAGTCACAACAAAAACATGAATAGAATAGAATAGAAATAGAATAGAAAAAATTTATTTCACAAAAAAAAAATTGTACAAAGAAATTATACTTACAATACTTATTGTGAAACAGGTTATAAAATCATATACAATAAACATATACATAAAATAAATTTTTAACAAATGGTAAATAAAAAAAATTAAAAAAATCCACCAAACAAATTTTTGGTGGCTTAGTCAAAAATAAAATATTATGTTAAAAACTCTTCTATTGTGTAGCAATTTTTGTCCAACAAAAATTGTTTTACTTTACACTTAAAATTGTGTAGATTGCCACTATTTTTTATTATGTCTGGAAGAGTATTATAGAACAGATACCCTCAAAAAGTGTCGTCCGGTGCCTAGGTATTAATAATTGACTCTTATTCCTAGTGTTATAATTATGAAAAGCACGTTTGGCAACGTATATTGACTTATTCTATTCTACGCACATGCTTCCTAAATATATACTCCAGCTAGTGTAAGAACTCTAAATCTCTTGAAAAACTTCCTACATGAATCACGAATTCGCAGCTTTTCAATAATTCTAATTGCATAATTTTGAGTTAACTGTATAAACCCTCACTTCGTGGAATCTACTCATCATATGGTTTTAAATGAAACTAACTGTTTCCAAATGACTCCACAATATATTTGTAAAAATGTGTAAATTGTCAATTCACTTGCAATTTACACATTTTTACAAATATATTGTGGAGTCATTTGGAAACAGTTAGTTTCATTTAAAACCATAGCATAATTTTGAATAATAAAAACCCTTTGCTTGGTAGAACAGGTACCCCAATTAAGTATGCCATATTTCCAATGAGAGTGAAAATTGGCATGATAAAGTGTTAAAAGTGTGCTTTCACTGCAATAATTGGCAAGAAATCTAAGACTATAGTAAATTTTTCTTAATTTAATACAGAGGTTGTCAATATGTACATTCCAAGTTATGCCATGGTCTATAGTTATTCCTAATATCTTGGTGTTGTCCGTAGTTGTAATAGGAAAACTAGTGTTTTCAAACAACTGGTCTTGTGAAAATTAACCATTATTATTAAATAACACCACAGTAGTTTTAGTGGTGTTTAATTTTAAATTATTTTTTTCCGACCACATTACATGAGTGGAACCGAGAGAACAATTTACCGGAAACATACTTGTTTTTTTCGAGCCATACATCAGACAATTTTTGACCGATTTCTATGTTTGACCTCTCGTTACATTCACAAATGTCTGAACTTTCGTAAAATAATTCGCAACTATATACAGTGCGAAACAAAAAATATCCAGTCAGTTTTAAAGTTTGGTAAAGTTTGGATGTGTCCGCCATTTTGTTTTTTAAACAAAACGCGAAATATTAGATTAGTAGTGTGTCTTGATCAATTATCTTTTAAACAAAACCGACATCAATAGAATCGACCAATAAATAAAAAAAATATCAATAAAAAAGGAAATTCCGTTTTTTTTTGGACAACCCTATATATATAGTGACTATGTACCCCAAGAAGGGTTTAGTCGCCGGAGCTTCTTAGATCCAGATTTTTTTGGGGGGATGGGATCGGGCCCCATTTCCAAGTTTTCAAATCAGTTTAATCATGTTCCTCCACTGTTTCCTGTCGGTTGTTTTCGCCTTCCAGTTTCGGATACCTAGACAGTTTATGTCATCTTCAACCTCCTGTAGCCACGTTGATTTAGGCCTCCCTCTTTTTCTTTTGCCACTTGGCTTCCACTCAGTCATCGCATAAATTGTGCTGTTTGGGCCTGCTCTCCACACATGTCCCAACCATTTTAACCTTTGCTCTTTTATTACACTTATGATGTCCCTCTGGATGTCTTTTTTCAGTTCTTCATTTGGTCTTTTCCTATATTCATTTTGAGTTATTTTATTGGGTCCCAATATGACTCTTAGTATTTTTCGTTCAAACATTTTCAGGTCTTTTTGTTGTTTCTTTGTCATTATCATAACTTCAGCTCCATACTTTATTGTTGGTCTAACTATTGTTTTATAAATTTTCATTTTAGTAATTTTGTCTAGAAATTTACTTCTTAATAAATTTTTATTTGCCTGGAAGACTCTGTTTTCTGCCATTATTTTCTCCCTAATTTCCATTTCTCCATCCCTATTGTTGGTTATTGTAACTCCTAAATTATTGTATGTATGGGTCATTAATTTATGATTATGTGTAAAACTCAAAAAAACAGGGTTCACGGAAAATTATTTTTTATAGAATGCACCGAGGACAAAAAAGCATCTCTCCCGAATGGTATTATACTATTTTTTCCACGGTCTTATTAACCTAAAATAGTATATTAAAGTATGAGTGGATATTAAGGTCTTTAAAACACGCGCGATTTTTCGAGCAAGTGTTTTAAAGACTAGTTATCCACGAATACTTTACGCTATTTTTTTTATTGGTGCACTTTGAAATTATAAATACTGGTCTATAACTACTACAACAACAAGAAATGGAAATCATAGATGAAAATAAGAACTAAATGTCAAATGGTTGAATTCGTGATGTATATGACGTATACCTTGCGTTGTCATGGAAATGAGAAAAACATAAACTAATTTGTATTTTGATGGAAGTTCAACTTTATTGAGTTCTGTGAATGTCAATAGTATGAATTTAAATACCATTTTCTAAGATTTGAAAAATCGAAATATTAATATTTCAAACAATACCAACGGTACTTTCCATTTTAATTTATAAATTTCACATTGTTAAATATTGTTCGAATAAAAGTTTTGACGTTACAAACTACTCCTGTCAGATCAATAATAAGAAAATTGTCATTTAGACATGATTTAGACCATAGATTTAGACTTCGTTTCTCGAGTTGTTGACGGTAACTTTAAAACACGCGCGTTTTTTAATGTTCGATTCAAACACGCTGAGGCGTGCTTTAAATAGGTAATGTTATGTCGAGAACTCCATTGAAAATAAGACCAAAATTGCTAATCAGGTTTTAGTAGGTATAGGGTGGACGTAATATTTTTAATGCAGCTATCTAATCGTATATCCCCTTTAAGTTATAAGTATTGCGGACTACGACGGTATCGTATCGAATTACAGTCGAACAAAGAGCCGACAACTTTAAGTTCGCACAATATCTATTACGGCAAGTATACCACTACTAGCGCAATCACAAAAACTGTAAAAATGTAAGCGGAAGTAACATTCAATCTAAAATTAATTTTGAAAGTTGTACAAATGTAACATTTGATTTAAATGTCGATAAATAATTTCAATGTTATCTGTTTTTTGCATGAAAAACGTTCTCCATAATGTAAACTCCCTTGAGAGCATTATACTCCCTTGGGAATAATCGACTACTTCTGTTTCAATTTTGATGTCTAAGAAACTGATTTCTACTCCCGACCGTGAAAAAATAATATTATCGAACATAACAACTTGCAATTAAAGCGCAAGCCAAATTTAGTGAATTTTCATGAGTCTGTAAAATAATTAGTTTGCAGAACTTGAACCTACAACAATTATAAAGCACAAGCAATCTCCCGACTAACTAATAACCAAATTTCCATGAATAAAGCTAATAGTTTCTGCTGACTGGAAACGTCGGTATCCCTCAAAAGCTCTTGTTTATACTGCTTACAAATAGTGCTTTACTCCATCTGTAATCTCCTCCTAAGTTTGTAAACACATTAGTAGACTATGTAATTCGTGTCTATGTTTCAACTGCAAATCGATTCTAAACAGATTTATGTTGGTTTAACAAATAAAAATACCATTGTTTTAGGTATGGAAATATTTTATTTAAAGCATGTTCACAGTTTAAATTAAGATGATTAATCAGGTAAATTTAAATCAGCATAACCAGAATTAATTGCTGAATTAAGTTCCTCAGGAGCTCCGATAGTGGCAGCACAGAATTTGAATTGACCCACATGACAGACTGCTGATAGTAAAGGTATGACAGTTTTGACAACTTCACATACTTTATCAATGGCTCTTGTTATGCTAGATGCTGAGGATCCTACAGAGTTTCCCACTCTACTGGCTACTTCTCCAAATCTTAATAGTTGTTTTCTCTGAAAAAAATTAATCGTTGTTGAATTTTGTTGCTGAAATTTACTACAATTATTGAAATAACTATTTTAATATTGAATTGTGTTGGTTATGTTGATTATGCCCTTTAGTTGCCATCATCAAGAAAAAAGGAATTGAAAAGAGTAACAACCAATAACTACCTAGGAAGTATTCTAACAGAAGAAGGAAAAATAGATGCAGAACTTAATAACAGAGCAAATAAATCAACAAGATTATATTATTCCTTAAATCGAACATTACTAAGCCATAAATACATTGATATGAACACAAAGTTGTAAATCTACAAGAAAATTACAGTACCAACTATAACTTGTGCCAGTGAGAGCTGGGTACTGCAGAAAGAGCATGAAACAAAAAATAAATGCAATGGAAATAAAACACAAGGAAAATGACCCAATAATATCAAATATTAAAAAGAAACGATTGAGCTGGTTTGGCCACCTAGTAAGAATGAAGCAAGATAGAATTGCGAGAAAAGTTATGGAAATGGGAATATCAAGAAAAAGACAAAGAGGAAGACCCAGGAGGAAATGGATAGACCAGATTGAAGAAATTGGAAATAACAAAGGAAAAACATCAGGAGATATGAAGGCATTAGCCAGAAACAGAAAATAATGGAAAAATGGGTACAGGAAGAACTCCAATCCGACGCCTGCGAAGGCAAAAGGATGAGAGAAAGAAAGAAAGAAATAACTATTTCAATATTGAATTGTTATGGATATGTTGGTCATACTCATCAGGTAAAAAGAAGAATTGGCTTACAAATTCCTGGGTCCCATAATCAAATTACGATTTTGGTTCTGATGCCAGCGATTTGAAAAGAAAATTCAACAGTTGCTGGTTAGATCAATATACTCATTGGTTCTCAAATCTTTTGAAAGGTATGCTCTATGTATGCACTGTGCTCTTATTCCTCCGAGAATTGCTACAGTTAAATGAGTTTTTGGGGTCATTCATCGTATCGTAAGGTCATACAGGGAGTTTGAAGATATACATGAAGAAAGCACGTCGGCAGTCACTACCCCACAACTACTACAGTTGCCGCAAAAGCAGTTCTAGTTTTGATCCTGTATACGCCCTTGTACAGCTGCAGTGTTTTTTGTGTCACAGTGAAGTTGCGTCAGATCGTTGAGGAAATAAAAATGCTCTTAATAAATAATTGTCGATAAAACCAATCCAAACGTTGACTGAAAAGGAGTATTGAAATCACACCTAATAGTAGTATAATAAGTGCTTTGTGATTGGAACCTTGCTACAGCAGTGGCATGGGTATTTACATAAACATATGTGGTTAGATTCATCTGTAAGCAAAACAGAGGTAGCAAAATTGGGATTGGCATATGGCCATTGGCAACACTGCATATGGGGTGAGAGTCATTGGATAGCAAATGTTGAAGACGTTAAACATAATATTGATACATTGAATTTTATTTTGGAACATTCTATACAGTTTCTGGATTTTCGTCAATAATTTTAAGAACCCGTGGAAATTTCATAGTACTAAACCATCTGCCATCTTATCTCAAACATCAATCAGAAGAGAGTGACGTCGTACTTTCGCAAATATCTATGATCCGAACAACTGTTTTGAATTACAGTGCGGAAACGCACATCATTGATACACATTAGGATTCATCTCTATGATAACTAATCGCACAAAATGATTCAAAATTTGTTTTTGTATCAAAATAAACTTTTAGCCTGCAAGCTGTCAAGTGTTTGAAGTTTGAATTTGACACAGATCATAAATAACCTACGGACACAGATCACCTATAAATGGTATTTACGAATTGATGATGTCATAAACAGACGCCATTATTATTCTAGCGTTTTGGCGCATAATTTGAAATATGTTCTTAAAAGTTGAATTTTTCCTTCAAAAACTTGTTTCTTACAGAATTAACATTTATTGTAGATAAAGTATATACGTGAAAACATCGTGGAGCGGTTTTTTAAAATCAGTCATCATGCCTATTAAGTAAGCTTTTCAGAACATGATAATGCGTCTGACATCTGATACATTAAATCTATATAAAAATTAAGAATTGTGGAAATTTCTTGTTTGTTAGTGCGTTGAATTTAAGATTTAACAGTAACACTTAGAATAAATATGCTCTTTTTGAGAAAGAAATTTTTTTTGGCCTATTTCCAAAATTTAAAAGTTACATTGAAATACGTATAAACTCACCAAAAATCCGGGTTGATCTTCCTCCTTAACGTCTGTCGAAAGGAGTTTTTTCTCAGCGGGCCAGTGCGTTTGGATACCATCACTTCTAAATTCGTGAGATATATTAATAGAGCGTGCGAGAGAAAAATTGCCTAAATGACAAAACAGTACCAATACTGAAAAGGCAAATAAAAATATTTTCGAATGCATCTTTTTCGCAAGACATCAATATCTCTTTTAAAATATTTTATTTATTCATTTATTCAATTATTGTATTTATTGATAAGAAAAATTTCGAATTTCTCCACAGGATGCCTAACTTCCTTTTACTGGTTAACCAGGATAGTGAAATGTTGATAATTTAGCAAATTTCAGGTACTATAGATTATTTATAAACAACCATAATTATTATCTTTATTGATACAATTAAATTATTTGAATGAAGTTACAGAATAAAATTGTTTGCTTTAAAATTCTTTTTTTCAAGACCGACCAGAAAATATACACATTCTTGACAATTTTTCGTCCAGAAAATAACGTTCTTCGATCAAGACCGGAAAATGGACGTCAGGGACCGGGAAAAGCTCTACGACCGTGCGTTTTAACCCACTCTCCCGCACGCACTTTAGTTTTGAAAGTAAAATTATGCAAATTTTGACCTCATTAGATAGTTTTTTACTTCGGAAGTTATAACTATTGTTACAACAGGTCAATAAATAGCCCATAAAATAAAATCTACATCTTTTCTAGCTTTTTGTTGCATTTTTAATTTTTTGAAAATATAAAATAATGAAGATATTTTGATATAACCCCGTACATTCTTTAAAGTAGTATCATAAGCAACTATCAAACCACCCGGGTTTGATATAAGAAAAATATATTGCCGTCACCTTCATCGTCATCTTTATGTGACCTGCAACCGATGCCATTCTCATCAACGTCATCTACTTACCAGCTAGCACCAAATAACTCCACTGGACCGGCAATTTCAAGTAATTTACAGAATTCAACACATTGTGTTTCTAATATCAATATTTATAATAATTATTTATAATAATAATAATAGTTTTTGGTTTAAGTTTTGTATATGTTTGTTGGAATAAAATAACTTTTGAAAAATGGTTTGGTATACTTTTTGTATATACGGTTGTAGAAAAAACAATGTTCCTAACTCATGCGTAGTGTCTCTTCCGCCCTTGACCACTTGCCCGAACTCTGCTTCGCGTCGTTCTGGTCAACTGCAGTCGCGTGCGGGAAAGTATCCCTTTCCGCACTGGTTAGGAAAATAACTATTTAAAACACACAATATACGCCGGTTTTGTTGATGATCTACTGAAAAATATCCGCACTAGTGCGGAAAGTAAATTTATTGACATTTGAGGAATATACTGACATTTGAATATTTAAAATATATATTTGTATGATTGTAGTTTACCAAATGACTGAAAAATTAAGAAATTAATTATAATTTTGCTATAATTTTCAATAAAGAAACAACTTATTTTTCAATCATTTTTTAATGGCCCTGGTATAAGCCTCATCAAATGAATGTCAAATAATAATAATTAATTTGTTAATATGCATTTAATAAGAAATGTATCTTTATGTTAACTTTTGGGTTATTTTTCGCATGCTAGTAGAAAAAATAGTGTACCTAACACGTGCGTGAAGTGACTTTTCCGCACGCGATTGCTGGCCGAACTCGCTAAAGCGTCGTTCGGCCATCTGCAATGGCGTGCGGAAAAGTATCACTTTCCGCACTTGTTAGGTAAACTACTATATTTTCCACTTTCCAAATTTTGCCGCCCTGGGCACTAGCCCCGACTGCCCCTAGTGTAAAATCACCAATCACCAATTCTGATAGTGGTATTTCGAAGTTTCGAACCATGTAGAAATTTTTAGCAACAATAAATTTTTTTCATAAAACCAATAATAAATTTGGCTCCAACTTAAGTAGAGTATAAGATGTTGAATGGAATGGAAGAAAGAAAATCAAACCCTTGTGTGACAAACGATTAATTTAATTAACCATAAAAATATTTATTTATAAACAATGCATATCGTATTATAAAACAAAAAACTATAAAAAAATTTTAATCCTAAATCCTGTTTCTGAAGGAGAGGTAGGTGGGTTCGTTCTTCAATTCTGAATTGTCGGTTGGAGCGTTCAGAGCATTTGGATTATTCTGATCCCTGGTAGGGGGAATGAAAGATGGAATTTCATTGGTGTTACTATTTAAATCATTCTGCTCGAAAGTGGTTTGGGTTTCTAAAGGTGGGCTGCTGGTGGGTGTAACCGGTATTTGAGCTGGATAAAAGACTCTGGTATTTGGAACTTGATACGTAGGATAGTATTGTTGTGGATAATAGTAAGTAGGATTTATCGCTGCTGGTGGAGAGTACGTAGGGAAATTTGGTGCTGCTGGAAAACCTCTTGCAAATGGATTGCTATTGAACTGATATGACGGATATTGAGGAGTGTTAATTCCTGCTGGTATATTGTTGATAAGACCACAGGCCCCTTGAGCCGCTGGAAGTATTTTTCTACCAAAATCGTTTATTTTTCTACCCTGAAAATAAAAACAGTCAGAAACAATCAATATAATGGGTCAACATTTCGACTCCGACACATTTGATGAGACCATAACTTGGAAACCGATTAAGATTTAAATGAACGGCTTGAGAAATTAAAAACTTTTTTTCACGCTGTTGCAAATTTAGTGTTTTTTCCCTTAACTTTAGGAAATAAACTTTTTGGAGATTAATAACATTTTAAATGAAGTACCCTGCATGTTTTTATACCGTTAGATGGGCTGAAGCTTCTACTTTTTTTAAATATATGGTTTCATAGAAAAATTAAGATGTGCTTAATGCTTCAGCCTATATGACGGTACAAAAGCATACAAGGTGTTTCATTTAAAGTGTCTAAGTTATTGAGCTCTAAGAAACCAAAATTTTTTCCTGGGGTCGAATTCTCGGACCAGGGAATAGCGCTCCCCAAGAGAACACATTTTTTGTCTTTATTTCGCTTAGTTACTATATCACTTCAGTGACAAGGACAAAAGATCGCTTCTCTCAGGGAGCGCTGTTCCCTGGCCCGAGAATCGGCACCCTGGAGTCTAAGGAAAAAATAATGAATTGGTAACAGTGTGAAAAACAAAATTTTTATTTCTGAAGCCGTCCAGTCAAAGCCGCTTCTCGATATCTTACTCTCGATTTCCAAGTTATGGGCTCGTCAAATGTGCTGGAATTTATATTTATATAAATCTTTGAATATAAATCTTTGATGAATATGATGATGAATTGCTGCAATAAACTTGTAATACACATAGATTCAAAAATTTTGCATCACCCTAAGTCTCCAAAAAAAAATGTGTTCATTATAAATGGATCAAAGATTAATCAAATAATTAGTTTCAATGAAAAAAACGTGTATATTGGTCAAAATTTTTTATTATCCAATAATAAACTTGCTTTTAACATAAAAAGTATTCTTAGAAATTGAATAAATTAAATACAAATTGATTCTTTTTAAAGAAAAGGTTAAGTGAGAACCTGCATGAGAACTTTTAATAAAGAGTATTTCCACCTCTAGAATTTATGCAAGCTTGAAGTCGCCTGCCCATGCTGTTTACCAAACTATTGATATTCTGTTGAGGAATATTTCGCCATTCTTCTTGGGCCGCATGAACAAGGTCTTGTACACTCCTGGGTGGATTTCTGCGTGCTGCCACTGCCCTGGCAAGCATGTCCCAAGCATGTTTTATGGGATTCATGTCAGGAGATAGGGCAGGCCAGTTCAAACGATTGACCCTTCAGTTTCAAGATACTCATTTACAGCTCTGGTCCGATGAGGTCGGGCGTTATCGTCCATAAAAACGAAGGAATTGCCAACAGCTGCGCGCCATAGCCTCACGTGAGGATGTAGAATCTCTCTGAGATACCTATCACCTGTCATCTTTCCCTCCACATGAATTAATTCTGTGCGATCATTTAACATGATACCAGCCCAAAACATAGCACTTCCTCCTCTGAAGGGCGGCACGGGGCGAGCATGGGTAAGCTGAGCAACTCTCGTTGGATCCCGCCACACACGTATTCGATGACTATCTTGTACCAAACAAATCCTTGTCTCGTCGGAAAAAAACACTGAATTCCAAAATTCTTCAGGCAAGGCCGCGTGTTCTTGAGCCCACTGTAGTCGGCGAACTCTATGCTCAGGTTGTAGTCTGGCCACTCTTATTGGTCGGCGACACCTCAAACCTGTCGCAAGTATTCGTCTTCGTAATGTCGAGATCGATACTTGAACTCCCAACGCATGTCTCATATCTCTTTGGAGTGCTGTATTACCATGGTCGGGTTTCTTCGGATAGTTAAGTGGATATAGCGGTTCTGCCGCTGATTAGTAACACGCCTTCTTATGCTTCTAGGTCTATCACGAAGAGAATTGGTCTGGAGATACCAGTTCCATACACGAGACACATCACTGCCAAACGCCATCTCTGTTTGCCACGAACCTTTGAGAATGACCTTCTTCAACTAAAGCCACTATTCTTGCACGGTGAATCTCACTTGACGATTCATGTTTGCACTTGAATGTTAAAATGATCGCACTAAAAATGTTATCTTACAAAAAAAAATTTAAAAACCTGTATATTGCAAAAAATATGAAACATAATATTGAAATGGTAAACATTGATAAACAAGCCAACAAAAAATTGTTAGCGCAAAAAAATTCCTTCGCATCCGAAGAAGGTGATGCAAAACTTTTGAATCTATGAATTAAAATTGTACTTTTCAGTCATAATCTTGCAACAGTATACCTAGATTTAAAATAAGAGGAAAATAAAATTTTCAAAATTTCAAGGAAATAATATGAAAACTGTTTAGAAACCTAATTTTCTCTTTCAAAATTAATATAAGGTTTATCTATCCAAAAAGTATCATCTCTGAGCTTTTTCTCATTTTCAATAAAAATAAAACAACAACAAATGAATTGAAATAGAAATTAACATATTTTTTATCTTTCTTCTCTTCTATTCACACATCTAATGGATTTTTCTACATGTTCCTGTATTTTTCTCGTTAGAACTTTGAAAAACATAATCCAATAATACATAATACATAATAGTTAGCTATTTTTGTAGTATTTGAATGTCGAAAATATTTCAACTCTCAATTTGATGATTGAAAATTTTGCCATTAATAAGTCTTAAGCAAAAGAGCTTTAGCTCGAGTCCAACAAATAGGAGATCATTAAAATTGATCCATTCGTTCTGGAGCTATGAATGGTGTAACTAACCCCACTAACTCAGAATTACTGTATTTCGAACAACTTTAGAATAAGGAGAATAAGGCTATTTAGCGAGACGAGACAGGGACTCACTTTTTTCAGAACTGACGAGACCAAAGCAAGATTTTTTAAGGTCTTTATCTCGTATGAAGTTCCATAAAGCAAGGGATTTTAGTCTACAATATGGAACGTTTATAAATTTTGTGTGTTACAATGAAATTCAATTTTTTTTTAAACATTTTTAAAAATTAAATTAAAAGAATTACTATAAATAATAAAAAATATGAAACATGACTTTTAAAAGTTTTTATTGTTATAAATAGAGAGAAGAAAATATTGAAAATAATATGCTATGTGGGTAAGGATAATTTACAAATAAATGGTTTTATGAACTCACCACATCATCCCAATCCACAGGTTTGGGTGCAGCAGAGCAGTACCCAATAAATAAAATTACCAGCAGTGACTTCACAAAAATCATTTTTAAATGTATCTTTTCAATTTGAAACAGATGAGATAATGAAGCTTTTTAGAAAAATACTCTTTATATAGTGTTTAAGATGCAGCGATAAGTTGTACAATCTACGGAAATTCGTGGTTAATTTGACGGAAAAAACGTTTTAGATGATACAGTTTGACCATTCATACACTGCCCAAAGTCGGGTGTTATAAAAAGTTATAATTCTTGATAGCGGCAGCTGGAACGTAAAAAATAAAAAGGAAATACAAAAATTTTAGGAGCGTATCTTAAAACAAAAATATTATCAAAAATAACTTAAACTATCTGTTTCTGAAGAAGAAGTGGGTGGGTCCATTTTTCAATTCTGAATTGTCTGTTAGAGCATTTGGATTATCCTGATCATTGGACAGTGGAATGAAAGAACTATTTAAGTCGTTAGGTTTTATCACAGATAGTGAAGAGTAAGTAGAGAAATTTGGTGTTTGTGGAAAACCTCTTGCAAATGAACTATTATTATTATTATTAAACTGATATGACGGACATTGAGGAGTGTTAGCAGCTGTTGGTAAACTGTTGACAAAACCAGTGAAGTATCCAGCTACTGGACGGAATTGCCAAAATTATCAAGTTAAGTCATGATGAAAAATTGGACAAAATTTAAAAAGTAGAAGTTACAGGAATCGATTCCAATTTCATGTAAAAAATTGGGCTACACAAGCCTTATAAATTCCCAATGAACTTTCTACATTTGAATGTAGAATTTGGAACATTTTGGTTCTGACTGTGTCCCAATTTTTGCAAATTAAATGGAAAGAATTACTATCAATACGAAATAAATAATTTGAAGTTAATAAGTTACTATGGCCATTCTGTATCTGTATCTTTAGAGTAGGGAGAGTGAGCGTAGGCTCACAGCACTTATGTCACATGTGACCCATTGTACATCCTCTCGAGGAGTGGTCCTCCTAGGTCATCGTCCATCCTGTCCTTCCCAAGAAGGTGGACAGGTCACTAGGAGACATCTCCTTTATGTCGGCAGGTATAGACCAAGACTCACTCTCTTATTGACGATAATTATTCCGGACACTCGCATAAAACATGCCTGACAGTTTCATCATCCTATTCACACATCCTGCATAGAGGTGTGTCCACTAGCCCCATAGTATGGAGGTATTTCCTTATAGTTGATAGTGGCCAGTCAGAAATCCTACTGTTAAACGTAGGTTTTTCCTGGTCTTCGCCAAATATTTCTTCTGCGCCAGCTTTCCAGGGTCACCCAGGGCGATCCTTCCAAGACTGCATCTTTTGATTCCATCCCATCTCCTAAGGGATCAAGCATGGGAGTAACGTAGGTGTCACTGGGTCCTAAAAGTTTCAGTCCAGCCGCTTCCCTGGCTACTTACTATGGCCTTTATATTAAGATAGATGTTCAAAGTGTTCAGTTTTCTGAAAAAGTTCTCCACAAGATACAAACTATTAATTTGACCATTCATATACAAGAATAAGTTGGAAGTTTTACAAAACTTTATAAATAATCCAAAAAAAAACTTCATATTTTTTGTTTATTTATTAAGAAATATCCTACATACACGTAAAAAAATAAAAGTGAATCATTTGATATAAATTTTAATTTATGTACAACCAATTAAAAGTATCTGTTTTTGTGAAAAAAAGTACTATCTTCATTTTGATAACTGTTCATGTCGTTTTGTTCTATGGTTGTTTGAGTTTCTAGAAATCCTGGAGGCATCGTAGTGGGTTCTCTTGAAGGATTATACAGGAACATTTTAGGAGTGGTTGTCGTTTGCGGATAAAAATTAGGATAAAATGGTTTAGGTTTGTTGGTTGCATCAAATCCATTAAATAAAGGAGGAAAGTTGATTGATTTTAGTATGTTGTGAAGAAAATTGCAGAATTCTTGGGTTGTTGTGAATAATTGTTTGCTCAGATGTTCGAAAGATTTGTCCTGGAACAAAAAAAAATTGTTAGTTTTGGTACCTTTGATAAAATATCATATCCAATGCAGTACCTTTCATGGGTGATATTTTGTAACAGGGTCATTTTAAAGAACGGCATGAATGCAAAAGTTATTGATGATACATGAAATAAAGTATTACATAAATACAGATTCGGCAAAAAAGTATGTTCCGTAAAGCCATTTTGTGAATGGAAGAGTGGAATCTATGGAATAAGTGGTCGTTTTGTGGAGGGGGAGTATGTTGTTCTCTCTTGGACATACATAATTTAATTTATAGTGCTCACTGCTGCTCCTATATGAAATTCTACATGTGGAAGATAAGTATTTGTCGAACCTGTATGTGACATTGTTAGAAAGTAAAATTAAACCATAAGAAATCCAAATTTAATATTCTCAATCATTTTTAATGGATTTTTCTTCATAAATATAGGTAAGTACCCAATTTTATTCAAATCAGAGTTAAATTGTACTGGCCTTGAAATTTATTAGTAATTTGAATAATTTTCTTATCTTCCTTACCACATCATTCCAATCGATATTCACTGGAGCCCCAAAGCATCCCCCAATTAAAACACACACAAAAATCAGCTTCATATACGCCATTTACTTTTATCTGTTAAACACTTCGACAAAACTAAAGTATTCTACATTGTTTTTTCTATTTATATATAGTCTGTTTGAGATCTAGACAGTAGATATTCATATTGATAAGGAAATTGGTGGTTGATTTTTTGGAAAACACAATAAGAATGAATCAATACATACCATCGTGTCTCTCAGAAAAAATTAGTTATTCTATGCATGTAGAAATTACTAATACGAAAATATATTCGTAACACCTTTGATTTTGCCGCAAGTGAATAATGTGGAAAATGGCTTTACGAGTGGTAGCAAACCTAAATGTATTAGAACATGTTTATTTTTTTAAATTTCATAAAACTGGAATCTAACGCAACAACAAACAAGAAATCTTCATCATTACTATCTTGTAGCAGTGCTATTTCTGCAGTTCTGTGTTTACAAACGCCAGTTATAGTCATTTTGATAATCTCAAGATTATTGACATTAATTATCAAAGTATCTTCAACAACAGCTGAAGGATATGTCCATGAGTCAATAAATAATAAGACGTCAACAGCCAACAGAATTATAATTCAATTGATACTTATTTACACATCTTGATCTTAATAAAAGTTGCTTGCTAGTCTTTTTATTTTTATAAATGAGAATAATCGTAAAAAAATATAGTACACATCTTTAAGTTAATAATTGATGCGCACGCCGCCACGTGCATGGCGCTCGGATGTAATAAGCATTTGCAAACAATCCCAATTTAGCCCTATGTTTTGATTACAGATGAATCCAGCTTCTCAAAAAGTGGCATTATGAATGTTTATAATAACTACACATGGGCTGATATTGATCCACATAGTCCAATTCAAAAGTATATAACAAAATTACAATTTTATGCTTTTCTATAAGTAAATAATCATAAAATACAATATCTTTTATATGTTCAATATACCTCATTATAGAATAAATATACATATGTATATTTAAAAATTCTGAGCCTACTACAGAGCCAAACAAAATTTCAATGTCAAAATATTTTATTACTCAACATATTCTCCTCTCATTGGATACATACCTGCAACATCTCTAGACCTTTCAAAAAAAGTGTTTCTTCTTGCTCTGCAAACCAGACCTCCACAGCTTTTATTACCTCCTCGTTGGAAGAAAATTTACGACCTTTTAAGCTTTTTTTCAGTTGAGGAAAGAGATGATAGTCGGACGGAGCCAAATCTGGTAAATAAGGGGGGTGTTCTAGTAATTCAAACCCTAAATCATGAGATTTGTGTGCAGGGGCGTTGTCCTGCAAAAACAAAACACCTTTGAATAGCTTTCCGTTCTTTTTCTCTTTAATTTTTTCCCGTAGAGTGGTCAGTAGTGTCGAATAGTAATCTCCGGTTATTGTTCTACCCTTATCCAAAAAATCAATCTTGATTACTCCATGGCAATCCCAAAAAACAGAAGCAAGAACTTCTCCAGCAGATTTTTGGACACGAAACTTCTTAGGTCTTGGAAAGGACGAAGGACATTGGTCACCAAGGGTATTGCGTAGCTCTGAGTTTACTTTTTTGACTTCCAACTTCACACTGACACTTCTAATGAGTTATTGTTCGTTGTTATGGTAACGCAATACTTTGTTTAAGCATGGAACTGGTTCAGGCTAACTAGATATCAATACATCCTCGTTCAAATCGATATGGCAAATACAATTTTATTATTATTTTATCTATTTTATTTTAAATGACCCAGAAGTATAATAAAAGTATGAAGGGATAGAGAACAGGACAAATTGAGAAACAAGAAAATAAAAAAATGTTAATAGCAATTCTTCATTATTGCAATTTTGTCTTTCTTCTGTTTCAACTTCAGCTACTATATCTTCAGTTGTAGTTTCTCGCAAAAGAACGTGTCTTAACATTTCAATTATAGATTTTTTGAGAGAAAAAAATATGTATGAAGATATAAATTTTTCAGATCTTAAAAACCTATTAAAAACTATTTTTAAATACTGCAGATAAAATGCAATTTCATTTATTTATATCCAACATATTATATGTGGTTGCTTCTAAAAAATATTATTCACCGCAATATATCTTTTTGTCCGCTGAAATTTAATTACGAAATATAAGAAAGCCAGTCACGGAGGAAGTGCTGTGGTTTGCTGTAACTTTATGATAATTCATAATTGATGTCCGTTTTTGTTGGTAGAGAAATAGAATGAAATGTTTAAACACTTTCATGAATCATAATAGATTTTGCTAGGTCCATTACAGTTCCATCTTGGTGACTATACATTCACTTTACGGCATAGCACTTTTTTCTTCGATAAATCTGGCAGTTTCTGATATGACTAGTGATCGTTTCGCCCTTATTTATAAGCTAATCGATGTGTCTGACACTTCGTTCCTCCCAAAAACAAGGTAGAAAGTGTCGCGGGACACACGGTAGGAACTTAAGTTCCTTTAAAGCAATAATCAAATTTTTTGAATCAATAAATAAATACACATAAATATAAGAATTTACTTTACTCTGGATGAAACTTTATTTAACAAAAATATACAGTAGTATTAATCATAAAAATCTTATCATTAAGTTGATTGGCACAAATTAACATAATAAAGTATTCAAATCTAGTCAGTGCATTCGATCATTAAAATAATAGGTCTATGATAACTGAAATATGAGATGCATGTTTGTGATTCCATTTTTTCCAAATATCCTGAGAAAACAGCATCAATAGTAGTATGGTATCTTGTTGTTGATTGTTCTGGATCGTTGTTCCTAAATCCGATTTTTCTTCTTTAAAGTTAATATTAAAATCGCCTGCCAAAATAAGTGGACTTTTGTCATAGTCTTTACCATAATATTCACTTTGTACTTATGTTATATTATACACTCTAGACACTCTCACTAATTTCTAAAAATTTTATGGTTTAATTCATACTGAAGCTAGAAAACTATTAACTGTAATTAATAACACAATGTATGCGGACAATCAACATTTTGCGCCGAGAGACTAGCTCTGAGACTGAGGAGAGAGCGGGAGATCCCACGCGCTCAAGGTACACAACGTAACAACGTAACGTAACGGTCAGATCTCTTGCATCGCGACCCCTCTCGCTCCAATTAACGTAACGGTCAGATTTTTTGCTGCGTGACCCCCTCGCTCCAACATAACGTTAAGGCCGTATGACATTATATATATCCGATATCGTTTTCTGTATAGTTTTTAATGTTGACAGAAACTGTATAGTGTCATACGAGCATGTAGTTTTCGATATCGAATACTGTACAGAAATACCATTCCGTATCATATTTCTGTACAGTTTCTGCGCTAGTTTCTGCGCAATAGATCAAATATCGTGCCGGTGTCACATTGTGTCGTGTTTATGTTTAGCCTAACCTAACTCATTCCTTGGTTAGTTGGAATTATTTTATTCGGTTTCCTGTTATTATGGAGTTGAACGTAATGGCTGCATGTGCTGCGGCTGTAGTTGGATATACAATGATATTCCAAACTATTTGTAACTCGACCGTGCGTGCTTATTCTTGTACTTTGTAGATGTAATTTCGTACAAATTTGGATGGTGTCCATATAGCTAGCTCTATGAGCTTAAGGGCAGCGACTTTCGTCCAAGACATAGTTTTAGTTTTAGAATGGAAACGAAATCAATTAAATGAGTAAAGTCAAGTTTATGTTTATACAATGAATTGAAGTCGTAAATATCAATTGACATTGACAATGAATTGATAGCTCTACCACCAATCAGAGGCGCTATTTTTGTTAATTTCAATATCGAAAACCTACATAGTGTCATACACAATTTAATGGACATACAGTTTCTTGTACAGGAAACTGTACAGTTTTCATCGGCATTGACGACTGTACAGAAAACAATATCGAAAACTACATAATGTCATACGGCCTTTGGAACTAAACTTCCAAAACTGTGACAATAATCTTGTTGGCTCACAGTCGACAGACCCACACTGGTCTTCTTTTTTTGGTACATCGTTGCATCGTTACAACTGATTCTTCTTCCAAACATTATCTGTACTTCCAAGGGCGTCGCCAGCTTATGACTAAGAGGAGGTAATGGGGCAATATTATGGAGGATAAAAAATATGAACGTCGAGAGCATGAGGAAAGGAAAGGAAATGTCGTTGGTTCTGTTGATTCTGTGGTAGTTTATCAATCCTCATTTCGTTCGCTTTTATAGACTATAAATTTAAAATACAAATACCCTTCTACAAGTAAATCCTCCTCCTGTCTACTTGGCATACGAATTACCGACAACTGGCCAAAGTTGGTAAAAGATAAATCCACAGAAGGCGATATAATTTTCTAAATGTATTTGTCTTGCTTTTCGGACCCCAATGTTAATCAAGTAATGAGTTCACCGGTAACGAGGGACTCAAGTAGGTGCGTAAAGAATCTTATAATATACAGGGTGGGTGTAGCATAAATTACTTAAAAGTTGAACAAAAATTTAAATTATGATTCTTGCTTTTTTTTATGTAGTTAGTAGCTTCTTTTAAGATTCACGTTTTATAAGTAGAAATGTGACGGAGACTTCTTGACGCAACTGAAAGATAAATAATTGTTTAATGGTGGTACCACTTCTTTAATAAGATTTTCCACGACGAAGATTAAAGATTAAAGATTAAAATTCCTTATATATCATAAAGAACATTAAGGTCAAACAATATTATATCTGACATTAGAAGTACCATGTAAATCGACTTCAATTTTACATATCTTAATTTTTGACTTCGTTTTTTATAAATCTAAGCTAAACATAATCTGTCAAATATAACTCACAGCTCGAACAGATAATTGTCAAATCATTGTCATCAAATATTTATTCGGAAAAATACAAAATTCCAGTGAATCTACATGAGCATTTTAAGAATAACTCTCATCGTATCCCTTGCCCTCGTAGCCGTTATAGCCTTAGGAATACAAAAAGATTGGGCTCGACCGTCGACTTTACAAGTTAAAATAGAAAACAGCTATTTAGACCTGGTGAGTTCGTATCTTGATACATTATTAGGACACGGAATTTGCTTATTTCTATCTTTATTAAATATTTTTTTAGGTGAAAATGGGAAGAGAAGTATTATGGCCGGCACCGAAGCCTACACTGTATAATAACATGGAAAAGATGTTAACTTTAGCGCAATTTTGCTTAGATTACTTCCCTTGGTTACAGAAATAATTAAACATATCGTGTCATATGGAAAATATAAAGTCCTTTTCAATCTAAATGTTGTAAAGTTCTTTTAAAAGGTCCTACAACTAACTAATTTACTGATTATCGTGTTTTAGTGATTGTAATTTTTCGAGTGTTAATTGATTTCAATGTAAAACAATCATACAAATCCAATATTCAAACCAATGGTTCAATAAAACTCAAAGTCCAAACCACAAAAAATTTAATTAAAGTCCCTCAAAGGACACTTATGATGCTACTAGTTTCGGTACAATATTACCATCATCAGGCTACAATATAAAGAAATGGCACACTTAATACATGAAGATGATATAAAATTTTTTGTTAAAATTACTTGGACAAGAGTAATAGATATGAAAAAGTGAAAGATGATATTATAATTAATAATACAAAATGAGAATATTACACTTGTTAACATTACAATTAAAAAACTTTTGAAATACAAATTAAAAAGGAAATGAAAATATTTAAAATTACAAGTTTGATAATACAAATTATATTAGTAGGTAGTCAAAAATGAAATAAAATAAAATTTAAGTTACCTGTACGAAACATATAATCCAAAGAACAATAGGTTGTTGTCAAAATTTTTTAGTATGTTAAAACATACTCATATCAAATAATTTCAAATTTTACTCAAGTGGTAAGGAAAGAAAAGAAAAGGGAAGAACATTGGAAATTTAGAAACTAAGTTAATGAGGTGATTAAAACTGCTGCCTTCATTAACTAAATTTCCAATGTTCTTTCCTTTTTTTTTCCTTACCACTTAAGTAAAATATGAAATTATTTGATATAAGTATGTTTTAACATACTAAAAAAATTTTCACGTGTTTGGCAACAACCTATTGTTCTTTGGATTATATGTTACATACTTAAATATTATTTTATTTCATTTTTGACTACCTACTAATATAATTTGTATTCTCACACTTGTAATTTGTAATATTTTTATTCCCTTTTTAATTTGTATTTCAACAGTTTTTTAATTGTAATGTTAACAAGTGTAATATTCTCATTTTGTATTATTAATTATAATATCATCTTTCACATTAATTTCATATCTATTACTCTTATTCAAGTAACTTTAACAACAAATTTTATAGCATCTTCATGTATTAAGTGTACCTACCACATCTTTATATTGGAGCCTAATGATGGTAATATTGTACCGAAACTAGTAGCATAATAAGTGTCCTTTGAGGGACTTTAATTAAATTTTCTGTGGTTTGGACTTTGAGTTTTATTGAACCATTGGTTTGGATTTCATACAACCACATTTGAGATATGGATGAGCTGTTGGAGTTAAATTCAGTATTTAATTTCGAGTAACCAAATGATTAACGATAATAAAAAGTCAAAACGGTCATTGTTTACATTGGCATCAAATAATACGTCTGTTTGCTCTTCCTCGTTTATGCGCCAACAACTGTGCAGCATAGATTTATAAACAGTTAAAATTTGACTAGTTTTCAGTAAGCCGAAGATTTTTCATTACCATTTATAGAGCCATATAGCTCGTTAACGAAGGGCGCTAGGGAAAAAGTTTCTCTCTGTATCTGTAGAGTAGGGGGGGTGAGTGTAGGCTCACAGCACTTAGGACACATGTGACCCGAGGAGTTGTCGTCCTAGGTCATCGTCCACCCTGTCCTTCCCAGGAAGGTTGACAGGTCACTAGGAGACATCTTCTTTATATCGGCATGTGTAGGCCAAGACTCACCGAACACACACTCTCTTATTGACGATAACTCCGGACACTCGCAAAGACATGCCTGACATTTTCATCTTCCTGTTCATACATCCTGCATAGAGGTGTGTCCACTAGCACCATAGTATGGAGGTGTTTCCTTAGATGACAGTGGCCAGTCAGTAATTATACTGTTAAACGTAGGTTTTTCCTGGTCATCGCCAAATATTTCTTCGACGGCAGCTTCCCAGGGTCGCCTAGGGTGATCCTGGCAAGACTGCATCCTTTGATTCCATCCCCGCTCTTAAGGGATTGAGCATGGGTGTAACGTTTGGCTAGTTCCGCAATTGTCGAAGTCGTTAGGCCGTAGGTGAGAAAAAGTTTATAAACAGCAATTATTTTTATATCTATCATCTATTATTACTATCACTATTATTTTATCAACAGTTTTACTTGGTTTGTTTATAATTTCTGGTTTCGATTTTACTTTAATTGTTCAGTGTACTTGAGCTGAATTTTTGTACTATTACCCACCTACTTCCTTTCCAGAAGCTTCGTGTCTTCTATATAGACCACCAGTTTATCTGGAAGGATCTTCAGCAGTTTTGATGATTGTGTTATTTCCACTCCAAAGTGCTTCCGTCTGAATCCTTGTAGGTTCTCACAGGAGCAGAATATGTGAATAGGTTTTTCATCGTAGAGCACATTTTCTGCACATAGGTTCACCAACCTTGCCCATTCTGTGCAGATGCTATCTCAGGGTTTCAACAGCCTGGACGAGAGTTCCTTGTCTACCTTTATCCAGTAAACTCTTAGTATGGAGGTTTACTTGTGTCAGCCTCAATTTGAGTTGGTGTTCCTTAAGTAGCTAGTTCCCGACTTCCCCTCTTATGTAACCTGTGAATGCTCCTTTAGAACCTTCTTTAGCTAACTGGTCTGTCATTCCATTCCCTGCAATCCCTCATGTGCCGGCACCCATATTAGACACACTTTGTTGTCTCTTCAGTGTATCGTTTTACAAACTAATTTTGATGTTCCAATGTCTCAATAAGTTAGCCCGAAGTTATCTATTTTCTATTGTTAAATTCTATCTGTTTGATCTAATTTAGTTTTTCCCGAGAGATTCGAATTCGTCCTTTTCACGAATAACACGATAAGCAAATAAATCATTCACTTCAATCAACAACACTCTTAATTACCGTTCCAACGGATTTTACTAGAGATGACGAAGTCCGTTCGACTTGTTAAAACGTTTATTTATCAACGAACTAAAACAAGAATCAAACGATCTAAGTTCCGTAGTGATGGAGATGCAAAAAAGGTAGCACGATTCAACTACAAAGTCAAAGAAGTTATTGAAATAGAAAACTTTCGAAAATAAAATATTGTTAAAAGGAATATTTTTAGTAAAATAGTAGGTGATGAAAATAAATTTAATAAGTAGTTTGGTCAAGAAGAAATCTCATTAATTCTAAACAGAGACACAGTTCTTAATCACTTGTTATCCTTATGCATTAATCCCAAACCATTTAATCCTGTCTAACTTGATGGGAACGAGATTGAATGGAGACAAGAAGTCAAGTATCTAGGTTTAACTCTAGACAGTAAACTCCTGTGGAAAAAACACAAAAAGGAGATTACATACAAGGCAAAAATGGCTATAATGGTGTGCAGAAATCTGGCAGGAAGAAACTGGGGCTGTATCCCAAAAATCCTAAGCTGGATGTACACTGCCATAGTGAGACCAATCATCACTTATGGAGCCATTGCTTGGAGTAGTAGAACTAGCCTATCGACGACGAGAGAAAACCTCTCCAAAATTCAAAGACTAGCCTGTATATGCATTACAGGAGCAATGAGAACATGCCCAACGGTAGCCATGGAAGTGATTCTCAACCTCACCCCTTTACATATGGTGGTGGAAACTGTTGCAGAAAGAACAAGATACAGACTAAGTAGAGAGGGAATCATTAAAAAAAAACACCTCCTGACTTCTTAGAAATCAGACAACCTGGGACATGCCACAAGACGGTATGATGAAAAAGTATAACTTTTCAAAGAAATTCGTTACGGAAATGAGCAACAAGAAGGAATGGGATCCAAATACCATTACCAGACTTGGAAAGAATGCCATTCAATGGTATACAGACGGTTCAAAAGCAATAGAAGGAACTGGGATAGGAGTGTTCGTGCCACGAACCAAACACTTTGAGAGCTTGGAAAAAACCCCAAGTATCTTTCAAGCGGAAATCCACGCCATAAGAAAGTGCGCCCAGTTCAATATTGATAAAGGATACCAAAGACATAGGATTATCATAATGTCGGATAGTCAAGCAGCCATTAAGGCACTGAGCTCTTGTGTAATCAGTTCCAAAATGGTTTGGGAATGCCTAGACAAACTCAATGAACTAGGCGAGAGCAGCATAGTCACCTTAATATGGATTCCAGGACACACTGGAATAGAAGGAAATGAAATAGCAGATGAACTAGCAAAGAGGGGGACTGAAATACCTTTCTGGGGACCTGAACTCTTTTGCGGAATCAGCCCCAATGTTATATTGGAAGAAATAAGCAAAGCCGAGAAAAAGAGAAGATCTGACAATTGGGAAGATCTAGTAGAGCTTATACAATCAAAGACTTTTCTGGGTGACTACAACCTGTTGAGATCAAAAGGATGCATAAGTCAAAGTAAAACTGCGCTAAGAGGAACATTTGCCTAAGTTGAAGCCTGCAGACATCCTAAAATTCCTCCGGGAAATAGGACTGGAGGAACTACTAGTTTCTGAGACTCTCCTCAGAAACTGAGTAGAAGTAAGGGGGCACAATAGATCTTTTAGGTCTCAGTGAATGTCACCCCAAAAAACACACATACATACATACATCCTGTCTAAACCACAATCAGAATGAATTATTTCATGTGCAGTTACAAAATAAAGTTCTATGCACAACTCTGAAGGCAAGGTTGGACTAGAAATAATGTAAAAAGAAATAGAAAAACAATAAATCCCTTAAATGGACATTGATAAATATAAAACCAATTTCAGATCTAACGGATCCTGTTAGGAACACACTCTTTATATACATCAAAAAATTTATAATAGAAACCAAGGTGTAATAGAGAAGAAGGTGTGCTCCCACGCAAGACGAATTTTCTTCATGTTCTGCGCACCTTCCAAAACGCCGCCATATTTCCAATCATATGTTTAATGTTTTGAATGACTGTCATAACTATAACCTACACAACCAAATCTTAATTGTTGTAATCGTTCATTTTTGTAATAAATTGTGAACTCTGAACATTGAAACATTAAGTGAGTGTCTTTATTTCGCACGTTATTTTCTGATTGGCAGATTTTTCAATATGGCGATGTTTTGGAAGTTTTTTTTGATTGAACACACCTTTTGCTCAATTACACCATGACAGAAACATTGTTTGTAAATTTGTTGATCTTTAAGAGGCATGTGGCTTAGCAAGATTTTTAATTGATCGGAAGGATATCAAGACTAGAAAAAATCTTAATCTAACGAAAGATATGGAGCTCATTACAAAAGAATGAAACAAATATGGACAGAAAGGAACGCACTGATTGTACGTGACCCGCGCTACCTTTTTTGATTCAAAAGCTACAGCGAGCTAAAAGCTTTTTCTGTTCCAATGGATTACTAAAGGTCCATTGAGAATTGTTTTCTTCTAATTAAGTTTTAAGGTGGATAACAAATCGGAGGAGTTGAAAAGGGGTGGAATAATTACTTTCTACAGATTAATGGTTTTCTAATCACTAATTTCAATCGAACACGATTTTCCAAGATGATTCTAAGATTAAAATTTAACTAAGAGAGATGAAAATTATTGTATGAAATAAAAATAATAAGCAGTTTATTCACTTAATCACAGTTTACTGTTACAATTGTATTATTTAAGTAAAGATTCTTATCAATAGATAATTATAACCGTTCACTAAGAAGCAACATCAACTTCTCAGGCTAAATGCCCCGACAGACAATGAAATACACTTCTAAGTTAAACAACCTCATCATTACAAAGTAGACATCATCCGTCCAGAAGCTCTGAGAAGATACTTGTGGACTGGAGATCACTGAAATCACATTAATACATCTACCTCAGCGAAGGGAATGCTAAGAATCCGATAATAGTGACATCCCTACACTTAACTACCACCAACTTGTACTGATGAGGCCCAAATAGGACGACAAACCAGAATGGTTGGTAACATCTTGAAGATACCCCAACCCCGTTTTACTTTGAAGTGTAATTCATTGTCAGCCGGGAAGTGGATGTTGCTTTTTAGTAAACAGTATACTTTTTGTAAAGTAATCTTCAAATTTTGAAAGCGTCATAATAGTATAATAAGGCACGTTTTTTTATTCACCGGTAGATCCACCAATCGACCAACTGCGTTTTTATATTCATATTGGTGGATTGTAGATTGAAGAAATGACGCGTTGATTTATTACTGTTGCATCAACCAAAATTGCGAATCACTTCACCGTTGTATCGAGGTGGTGGATAAATTTGGTGGTTAACAAAATGACAGCTTAACCTCAAAAAACTAACGATTTTTTTGAAGCGGTCAAAGAAATGGACGAATTAATAGAAATAAATTTAAAATGTGGTAACAAGGTATTGACGGCGCTATTAACAGCATCAGAAATTGAAAAAATTTCAA
Source organism: Galerucella pusilla (assembly GCA_910591695.1). NCBI lineage: Eukaryota > Metazoa > Arthropoda > Insecta > Coleoptera > Chrysomelidae > Galerucella > Galerucella pusilla. Next base: position 62,911 of record CAJUYI010000710.1, on the reverse strand, counting down.
GTGAAACTATCAGATGAGCTGTTTATCCGAGATCTAGAGGCTAAAATAACTACAACACTTTTCAAAGTAACTTCATTCATTTCGTAAATTATTGCTAATAACAACAATCAACTTAGAAATAGATTGTCAGTGGTCAGATGATTTAAACAACAGCAACTGCGTTTTTTTATGAGCCACTGATGAGTCTAAAGGCCTGGTTTCGCACGTGCGATGAATGCATGCGTCCGACGCTTGCAGCCGCTGCATGCGTTCATCGCAATGGGACTGCTCATATGGTACCACGTGCTTGTGGTTTTACTAGTGCGTCGGTATCTAGCGCCTGCGTATAAATGCAACGTCAAAAAGCAAAGACTGCTTCGAAGACCAGTCAGATGCCGTACCATCGATAGTTATCGATAGTTTTTTTTAAGCCATCGATAATTATCGATAGTTTTCGATAGTCTGCAAGACTGGTAATTTTAAATAATTTACGAGTACCTACAGGTTATATGTAATGTTATGCTAACTTTATTTAAAAAATTTAAAATACTGAAACATTTTTATTTAAAAAAAGGATCATAATATCCACCTTTTTTGACTTTAGCCGAGTAAACAGTAAAAGTAACGTACGCAAAAACAAAAACTAACTAGTGAAATTAAGTGAGTACTGAGTGGAACGTGAACACAGGAAAAGTAAAAGTTTACTTCATTAAGAAACAAGTCGGATATAAAACACGAAAACAGATGCTTCGTCTTCTTTTTTCCTCCCTTGATCAATTTGTTTATATCAAAACATGTTTCAATATGGTGTGTGTCCGCGCATATACCACTATCGAATACTATCGATAACTTTTTGAAACTATCGATTGTGTTAGATAGTCATAAACATCGATAACTATCGATAGCGCTATCGATAGTTCTCGACCTCTGGAACGCAGGCGATTGTGCATTTACGAGCCGTCAACATGAGCCGGGATGACGAGATGTTATTAATTGAATTAGTATCCTTTCACAAATGCCTTTATGATGCCTCAAGTGAAGAATATAAAGATCTAATTGTCAAAAATAATGTAATAGGCGTGAAATTTGGTTTCATTATCTACGAGATACCTTGATATTAATAGTATATTATTAAACGAGCAATTTATAATAGCCATAATTCACGATGGGTGACGTTTGCGTCACGAGCCGCAGGCGAGGGGCGCAAGTCACCCGAGTGAATTATGGCCATAAATTGCGAGTAGAATACTATACTTTGTCCACGACACTTAATTTATTTATTAATAAATAAAAGTCAGTAGCGATTTGGCATATTACTAACCTCAAAATGTTGTGGCAGCTACTTCAAATAATTTGACATATATAGAGATGGGCGATACTGTAGAAAGTATCAATACAACGTACCGTTATAAATATATTGTTTTAAAATACTTAATATTAGAAAATATCGTTATGAAAAGTATCAAAAATTACAATATTTTATAGATACGATATATGTCAGAAACAAATTTCCTGAACAAAATACACATATTTAATAGTTTATTTCATATTGTACCCCCATCTCTAGTCGGGAATTATGAACCATAATACACTACAGTGTATTATGAACCATAATTCACGACAGTTGATATATGGGTACCATATACTTTTAGTTAGGAGGTAAAATATTGACTTATTATTAGGTGGTCGTGGACAAATTGTTGAATGTCCATTCTGCATTTCTGTGCTTGTACATGTTATGATGGGGTTTTCTTTGAATTAACAATGGAATGATCGCTTCATCATCTTCTTCTTCAAATAGAAGGGCTAACACAAACTCCATGGTGATTTCACGAACTGAACTGCGAAGTGCTGACTGTTACATCTAGACGCACAAGCAAAACCACTCAAACGCATGAGATAGACGCTTCAGCGGCTGCAAGCGTCGGACGCATGCATTCATCGCACGTGCGAAACCAGGCCTTAACATGTCGTTGCAGCGGAGACTGACGTCATTCAACCAATGGTGAGTAAATGATGTAAAAAAACGTGCCTATACTATCATCTTGACATCTATAATTAGTAGTAGGTAGTAAGTTACCTTTTTAATTCTCCTATTTCTACTTTTCTGTCTCCAATGTATTTACGATTATTATTAATATTTCCCATTTTAACGACTCAAACGACACGATGGATCAACATATACCGTTTTTACATACACCAGCACCATTACTATGTATATTAGCGATAATATAGACATTATAATCCACATAACTTGAAATTTTGATATATTTAAAAAAAACGAAATGTCATCCATCCTAATTATAGACACAGCATTCAGGCATATCCAGCCAACGCTAACTTTTTATACACATCGTATTTTAAAATAGACACAGCCCAAAGTTATAGAACCTCGTCCCTTACTAAATCATGTTTTAGTATAGAATTATATGCTTCTGTTATCTGTAGCTAATACCACGGAACATTCTTCTTAAGAATGTTATAAGGATATTATAAGGATGTTATTGGCCTCCTTAATGGACCTACAGGAGATTTTCTGCATGGTAATAGGCTTTGATGTGTATTGTTAGTGGAAACTTGGCAATATGGATTGGGGGATTCGGGAAAATCATGGAGAATTATGCGAAGGAAACTGGGGTTTGATAAAAATTTATTTATACAGAACGCAAACAAAATTTGATTCATTATAGTATCACATATAGTCCTTTAGCAGGATTATCTGTCTATAATAGTTTTATTGTAATTTATTTACTTTAAATTCAAGGAAATAGTCCTTTGAATGGGAACTTTGAGATGTATGGAATTTTCTTGTAGGTTAGATATAAATCTGCTGCCTTTCCAACTGAAATAATTTGGCAAGTTTATCCGAAGCTGTGAAAGGAATGCAGTCGAAAACATTCGATATTGCCACGTTTAACTATGAAAAAACTAAAGTGCTAAGTATGTAGTGATAATAATTAGAAAAGGGACTTTGTATTATTAACAATAGTAACAATATGATTAAACGTTAATTCTTTAATGTGCTTGCTTCCTTGGATTTTTCCTATTAACATTATTTTTTCAATTTATAAATATTAAAAGATGAGCACTTTTCCAAATTTAACATGGGCTTCCTCAAGCTCTGGCAGCGTTGTACGAAAACCATAACTACCACACCCTCCGAATTACATAATTGGTTATTTTTATCGAAAGCTGACTTCTGAAAGTGGTCTTCCCTGTCACATCGTCAATTGACTGATATTGATTCATCCAGTGGCGGTGGTATTGCCAAACTATAAGTCCGAAAAAGGAAGATAACGAAATATCACAGATATTTATGAAGGGTGCCACTAATTTTATTTCTTGAAAAAAAAATACAAGCTATAAATCAGCTAAAAAAATATATTGAGGTACACTAAAGTAAAAAAAAATTACTTACTGTCTGATAAATAAAACTTACTAAATAAAAAACATATTATTATGAAAAATTGAAATTTACAAGCTAACAAATGGATTGGTCGAAAAATATAAAATTACAAAATTTAAAAATATAAATGAAGCCTCATACATCTAACAAATTTATTCCCTTCTTTTTGACAATTCCTTCACCTTACAGCACCGGGCTGACACAATTTAATTATATTTATAATAGTTATTTATGTACCAAGGATATAAATAGATGTTTATGCCCTCAGGGCGACGTCTTACAAAGCCGAGGGCCTCTGGCCCGAGGGTTTGTAAGTCGCCCGAGGGTATACACATCTGTTTATGCCTGCGGTACATACAAACTGTTATGTCATACTAGTTCGTTATTGCAATCCAATCTCAATACAAATCAGTGTTTTAAGAAATCTGGTTTGAATTAATAGGTGAATGTTGATAAACGTAAATGTCATAATATAACAATAAATGTTATCTGTGTCAAAGTTAGAAGTCAAAATGAACGAAGATTTTGGAATTCCTGACGAAATTATTGAAAAAGCAAAGGGCACAAAGTACGACATTAGATAGTTGGTAACTAAGCAATAAAAAAACAATAATGAACTAGTATGACAGAAATAAATTGAAGGCAAATACTTATTATTTGTTACTATATTCTTTTGAAACAAACTGTTTAAAAGATGTCAATAAAATAGTTAAATATACAATACTGTCATAACGCTTCAAAAATTTGAAAATCACTTTTCAAAAAGTGTACTGTTCACCAAGAAGAATCATCTACTTCTTATAGGCTTTATGCCCCAACAGACAATATAGCCCGAAAAGTAGATGTTTCTTAGTGAATGGCGTTAATAGTTATTTACGTAATTAGTAGGATATGGACATTATTAACGCACGCACCTGAAGTTTAATCATATATGTGCGTTAATAATTCCTATCCCACGTAATGCGTACAAAATTTTATCTACAACTGTTAGTATTAGTATTATTAACAGTATATCATAGAATTTTACTAAAAATAAACTTCAATTCCACGTATTGTTATTAATATTGACTGCAAACATGGGGTACTGCAGATCATATTTTGTGACCATAGCAGCAAAGGCAAACAAAGCTGTGGAAATAAAATAAATTAGTTATGTCATCAAATTGTCAAAGTTGAATGAACAAAAATCTATAGAAATAAGTTCAAGCGATGACAATCTCCCTCCGGATATTGAAAATGCAGCTTCCTGTGTTATTTTAAATATTCAATTCTGGTATTAATATTTTTCTTGATTCTTATTATCGCACTAGTGCGGTAATATACGCCATTATGACACTAAAAATAGTGTCAAATCGTACCAGTTACATGACAGTTGTAGATAAAATAGTGTTTAACTACTATTATCTTTACTTGTAACAGGAAACTGTAATTGAGTTGAACACTTTATAATTATTAGTGTTTTTAGTCGTTAAAATAATGTTTAAATTACGTACTTTATTCCGTTTTAAATTTTATGGTTTAACAATAGTTTGTGCAAGTAATAGGCAATCTATTTTTATTTTATTAAGTTGGAAAATGTTTTTACCAAGTTTCAAAACAACTGATAATAGTTTATTGTAATAATAGTTATTGTAAATAAACATTGTATAGACATTGTTTGTTTTTGGGGTTTACCTTGATTAATCAAGTACCTATTGAAAAGGGAAGTACAATACTTGCGGATAATGTTATCAATATGAAGGTATAAGAAGAAGATTTTCAATGGATTACCAACAAATACAGTTACATAGGTATTCAGCTCGATACGTGACTTTAGTTAAAAATTCAAAATGAAGTTCTCAGTTGTAATAATTTTTTCACTTGTGCTCCTGATGGCTTTCACCAGCCAAGTAGATGGTAAAAAGTTCTGGAAGAAAGTGGTAAGATTTTTTATTTATTATATTAGATTCACTGTGTGTATCTAAAAACAAAAAAACAAAACATTGATATTTATAGGTAACCCGACAATTAGGTAACGTTGTGTTAAATTATTTATTATTAAAGGATAAAATAAATTAAAATGAAAATTAAAAAAATTAGGAGCAGACCCCATTTAAATAAAATAATGATTTCCAAAAAACCTAACACAGGATGGTATATCTATGGAACACGTGTAATGTGGAATAAACTGAAGCACCAAGGAAATATAAAGACTTAAAAAATCCCCAAAGACACTTAAATATTTTTTCTAGCATACTTGGTAATGGGTTTAAGTGTATAAAAATACATTGAAAAGTTGTATCTGCCTCCAACAAAAAAGTACGAGAAACGAAAGAAGATCTTCGCCTTTTCTATATTCCACGCCACTGGCGGAATGTTATAATCATAGAATTTTTTCATTCTCCAATACTTTTTGTGAAATTGACCCTGTAGGGTGCAGAAATTAAAGTTTTTCAAAATAAAAAATCAGTTTCAGTTTGAATAATAATATATTATTTCAGTTGGTGTTTAAAAGTAGGTTTTACTATTTGAAGACAAAGTACCTATAAATTAATTTACTTCATTTTTTTTCTCGTAAATTTGTAGGTTTTCAAAAACATATTTGTTTTTGCCAACTATCTATAGTAGAAGTAGAAGATTTCTATCTCCAAGAAATATTTTATATAATTAATCATATGTTTCTCCTGATTGACTTTGCTTATTCGATAAAATAAAATCGGATTAATTATTAAAATAACAAAATTTGGTTTTTTCCAGGAAAAGGTGGGTCAAAATATAAGAAAAGCTGCTGAAAAATTACTGCCCACTGCTCAAGGATACGCAGGAGTTGCCCAGCAAATTGGAGTGGCACGAGCTGTAATTCCTTGATCAACAATTTCATCACCATAACTTTACGCACGTCTTTCGACCCAACGCTTAATTTTAATTTATGTGAACACATTTACTGAAATCAGTGCCATATGTTTATAAATATTTCTGTTACTTTGTCTTGATCAAGTTTTAATAATGAAAATATAGTAAAATAAAATAGTTCTTTAGCATAAAGTTATCCATTATCCATTATAAAGTATAAAAACACAATAATGTACTGGTATGACATAAAACGTGAAGTTACCAGATAATACTATACTATCTACTTTATTAACCATTTTAACCGACAATTTAATAAAATAAACGAGCAAAAAATATTCTTTTTTTGCTCTAGAGCGTAAAGTAACAAACATAGGCACTTCTCGACTTTACGATTTCATTTGAATATAGTAATAATTAGTCATTTTACGCGACACGACTGTTGGAAACATATACAGATCGCGAGAAGTCTCACAATTTACACAAGTACGACAAGGAAAATATGAGAAAAACTATTTGAAAGAGAGAGAAGAATAATTGTTCGCAATCAGCGATGGGCGTGTGTTCAGTTCCAGCTCCTAATCTGATATGAAAGCAGCTTTGCCAGTTGCGAGATTGGTAATATTATTAACTTTTTAAAAATAAGTGAGATCAACACAAATGAGAATAAAATAATATAATTCAAAAAAAATTTGGACAAATTACAATCTGCAATAAATAAAATCCATACACTGCAGTCGATTAAACAATTAATGGTATTTAACAGTGTTGCCGGCAAAAATTGGGAATCACTTTTACAGATAAGTACATTTGGCAACAGCGGTTAAAATGGGGAGCACTGCTCACACGCCCATCGCTGACTGCGCATAATTGTTCTTCTCTCTTTTTCAAGTAGTTTCTCTAATATTTTCCTTATCGTACTTGTGTAAATCGTTTGTCCCGAATAGAATTTTCGTAATCTCTATACATCGAATCGTCCATTTTGGCTTTATCTAAGTGAAACTCGCAAATAGATACAGCTCTCTTTATATCCGACAATTTGAAATGGAAATTTCAGATCGAATTTAAAATTCATCGCTGCATAGGAAGCTTATCGGTACCAACAGTGAAATAAATAGGTGTCTAAAACGGGGTAGAATCCAATAAACGGGCGTGAAGTGGATCGTTAAGTTGTCACTCGTTAATTAAGTTGCTTGTATCATAAATGACGTGATGTATGCAAATCAGAAATGTCGTCTAACCCCCCTACAAATACATATACGAGATTACGAGGTGAATTCACAATGCTAAAAACCAAGTTGAGGAGAAACAAGAGCATTGTAATGAATGTATTGTCGATGGATACTTTGGTAGATTATAGGTGTGGAAGGGCCTCTAAATAGGTGGTGCTGCTGGTCACTTGGAGGGTCATCTTACAGGAATAAAACATTTATTATTTAAACTTACTACTATACATTATACTACTTATGACTTATGAATTGTGATATTCATATTCTAACATTCCCAATAACATTAACCCTAATATTAATAGTAATTCTTAAAACACTATCGTTTGCATATTTATACGACAAGTCAAGTTCATCAAAAGTAAATATAAATAATACTATTTATGTTTATTTCACGCTCAGATCTTGACTTCGTACGTGCGACCTTCCTACTTCAATTTATATAATGATTCTTATGATTTATTGAAATTAGCTTCAAGGGAATTTATGTCTTTTGTTTAAATATTATTGTTAACTTATTATATTGACCAAAAGGCATCACAGTATCGCAGTACCATTATTTATTATCTCGAAACCAATCAGTACTCATCCACCCTCTGTATCTTTAATGTGGAGGAATCTGTGAGCCCGAATTTTCAGGAACCAAGATATAATATTTGAATGTGTATTGAGGTGAAACTTCCTGAGACCTAAAATATCTATCTCCTACTTAGTTGCTGAGGATCCAAAAGCGGAAACGGGGCTGGAGCGGCAGGCTTCAGCAGGAAACCCAGAGTGGAACTCACAGCCAGCCTGGGTAGGTACGCTACCGTCTTTCAGGCTGAAGTATACGCCATTGAAGTGTCTGCAAGAGAGCTGATGAATCAACCTGTTGTAAAAAGGAACATACACATCCTGCCAGATCGCCAGGCTACTCTTAAAGCACTGAGCTCGAACAGGATAAAATCTAAGATGGTATATAACTGTCTACAATCCCTTGAAATACCAGGCAAGGAAAACAGAGTCATTTTGACCTGGGTGCCGGCGCATCGAGGAGTGGAGCGCAATGAGGTGGCCGACACTCTGGCAAAAAAAGGAACAGAGTCTTTATTTATCGGACCTGAACCATTTTTTGGCATTGCGGAAAGCACTGCTAGATCAGCCATAGCTACCTGGGCGGGGAGGGAAGCCTACACGTACTGGGGTGCGATTTTCAACTTCATACGAATATTATGCGTGTACGGTTATTTCCACATAAACTTTTCCGAAAGTTTCTGAAAGTGTATTTTTCAACACCGTTCGAATAAACGTTCGTACACGAAGAATTTAGCAGCTGGTAACACCGCATAATCGTATGGTCTTGTCACTTGTGACATTCAAGAAGCGAGGAATATACCTTATCTATGCAACTCGATAAAATTTATATGCAAAGAATATACCAACTACTGTATCAAGTGTGGTAAGAAAAAAGTTAGGATATATATCAATTTTCTCTGGTTAACCTGACTAAATAGACTTTATTGTAGTTATACTTTCTTTTCTATCTAGACTCTGATATCTGAGATTCTTGTTTGAGCAGGGAGATGAGGCTCCAATATGTTTATCACTTCTAAAGCGACAGGTTTTGTAAATCTGTAAAGTTTCACAAATTGCCTTTCTGAATATTCCTCAAAAGGATCAATGAATGGGTTAAAGATCCTAGGAGGTCTATCTGCTAACTCTTTCGCTTCTTGAATAGCGTTTATGGAGTATGAATGAATAATTAAATCATCAAAACCTGCCATATTATAACTGATTATATCTTACCTAAAGGGGTCCTGGCTCCTAAAAGTTGTTTCAGCTCCTCTCTTTGATAGTTCATTTGCTATTTCATTGTGTTTTATTCCAGTGTGCCCTTGAATCCACAATAAGATGTCGTTGCTATTCTCGCCTTGTTCATTGAGTTAGCATATGCATTACCGTACTGATTACACAGGAAATGCTTTAATGGCTGCTTGACTATCCGACATAATGATAATTCTTCCATATCTGATATTGAACTGGGCTCACGTTTCTAATGCGCGTTACATTCCTGGTCCGTACACTTCTCTCCGTTTCTCCTATTATTTTTGACCCATCTTTATGCAATTGAATGGCATTATCTCCAAGTCTGATAATGATAATTCTCCTAAATCATTTATTATTGAACTGGGCTCACTTTCCTAAGGCTTCAATTTTCCGGTCCATACACCCCTCTCCTAGTTTCTCCCATTATTTTTGATACGTCTTTTGCAATTAAATGGCACTATCTCCAAGTCTGGTAATAAAAATTCTTTTACATCTAATATTGAGCTGAGCTCACATTCCTAAGGCTTCAATAATCTGATCCATACACTCCTCTCCCAGTTTCTCCTATTATTTTCGACCTGTCTTTATGCAATTGAATGGCATTATCTCCAAGTCTGGTAATGACTATTCTTCTACATCTAATCTTGAACTGTGCTCACATTACTAAGGTTTCAGTTATCTGGTCCATACACTCCTCTCCCAGTTTCTCCTATAATTTTTGACCCATCTTTATGCAAATGAATGGCATTATCTCCAAGTCCGGTGATGATAATTCTCCTAAATCTTCTATTATTGAACTGGGCTCACTTTCCTAAGGCTTCATTTTCTGGTCCATACACTCCTCTCCCAGCTTCTCCCATTATTTTTGACCCGACTTCATGCAATTGAATGGCATTATCTACAAGTCTGGCAATGGTATTTATCTTTGTTTTTAACGATTTTTGGACTACACCTGGTATGTGCATATATATAGATATTTAGCTTTAAAGTTGTTAATACAATTTCGTTATAATGTGTGTAGGTGTCTATGAGAATAATTTTGAATATTTAAATTGTGCTGTTACAGGATTTTCCCATTTGCATCCATTTAATGGAAAATCAAACATTTAGCTCAGTTCACACTACGCAGTTGCCGTATAAACCGAAATGAAATAGCAGATGAACTAGCAAAGAGAACGACTGAAACACCATTTTGAAAGCCGGACGGGTATCAGCTCCAATGTAATTTTGGAAGAAATAGGCAAAGTCGAAAGAAAGAGGTCTGACCATCGCAAAGTTCTAGTAGGGCTTAGACAAAGATTCAGCTGGATTTTGATTTTTAAATGATACTTTCTCGACAAAGTTATTGATGGATCCTGGAAGTATAAATAAAACTGGTATCTTAAACGATGTTTAATTGAGTTGCCCACATTTAATTTCATTAATCTCCAAGAATAGCTCGAAAATTAATAATACATTTCCCTTATTTATCTAATTTTTCTCAAAACGCTCTTTACAGTATCAGTCATGGAATCCATAGTAGCGTAAACATAAACACGTTTCAGAGCAAAAGCAAATCAAACATTCCACGGCGATAATTCCATTAAGAAATGAGCCGATGCTTTCTACTGCTACTCTTCGCATTTCGACTCGAAAGCAGTATTACTGCTCGCATTGCGGGCCTTTCTATGCGTGTAATTCGAACGTCAAATAAACGCGTCTACGACTCCATCATATCAGCAGAACTAAAGCTACTTATGTACACACACGTGGATTGCAGAGGGTTATCCCTTATCCTTATCCCTGTTGCAGGATGTCGGTATGCTAATGTTACACTTATATACGTTTTTGGTTGAAGTGGATGTGGGCCAACTCAAATATTTGATTATTTTTTAAAGAGGCTGCTACTGAAATGTGTTCAACAACCAGAAAAGTGTGTCGAACACATGTAAATACTTTTAAGGGAATATATAAATGAAATTAATCTAGAAAAAAGTGGATTGAATTACAAGAAAAAGATACATTGGGTATGTCGTTTATTTTATTTGCCATTTTGACATATAGCTAACCTCAAATCTGATAAATACACATAGATTCAAAAGTTTTGCAGCACCCTAAATCTCCGAAAAAAAATGTGTTCATTATAAATGGATCAGAGATTAATCAAATAACTAGTTTCAATAAAAAAAACGTGTATATTTGTCAAAAAATTTTATTATCTGATAATAAACATGCTTTAAACAGGAAAAGTATTCTTATAAATTAAATAAATTAAATACAAATTGATTCTTTTTAAAGAAAAGGTTGAGTGAGAACCTGCCTGAGAACTTTTAATAAAGAGTATTTCCACCTCTAGAATTTATGCAAGCTTGAAGTCGCCTGCCCATACTATTTACCAAATTATTGATATTCTGTTGAGGAATATTTCGCCATTCTTCTTGACTCTTGTACACTCCTGGGTGGATTTCTGCGTGCTGCCACTGCCCTGGCAAGCATGTCCCAAGCATGTTCTATGGGATTCATGTCAGGAGATAGGGCAGGCCAGTTCAAACGATTGATTCCTTCAGTTTCAAGATACTCATTTACAGCTCTGGTCCGATGAGGTCGGGCGTTATCGTCCATAAAAACGAAGGAATTGCCAACAGCTGCGCGCCATAGTCTCACGTGAGGATGTAGAATCTCTCTGAGATAACTATCACCAGTCATCGTTCCCTCCACATGAATTAATTCTGTGCGATCATTTAACATGATACCAGCCCAAAACATAGCACTTCCTCCTCTGAAGGGCGGCATGTGGTGAGCATGGGCAAGCTGAGCAACTCTCGTTGGATCCCGCCACACACATATTCGATGGCTATCTTGTACCAAACAAATCCTTGTCTCGTCGGAAAAAAACACCGAATTCCAAAATTCTTCAGGCAAGGCCGCGTGTTCTTGAGCCCACTGTAGTCGCCGAGCTCTGTGCTCAGGTTGAGATCGATACTTGAACTCCCAACGCATGTCTCATATCTCTTTGGAGTGCTGGTATTGCCATGGTCGGGTTTCTTCGGATAGTTAAGTGGATGTAGCGGTTCTGCCGCTGATTAGTAACACGCCTTCTACCGCTTCTAGGTCTTTCACGAAGAGAATTGGTCTGGAGATACCGGTTCCATACACGAGACACATCACTTTGCCAAACGCCAACTCTGTTTGCTACGAACCTTTGAGAATGACCTTCTCCAACTAAAGCCACTATTCTTGCACGGTCAATCTCACTTATGATTTGACGATTCATGTTTGCACTTAAAATCGTAAAAATCAAATGCCTTGAATGTTAAAATGATCGCACTAAAGATGTTATCTTACAACAAAACTGTAAACATCTGTATATTGCAAAAAATATCGAACATATTGAAATGGTAAACATTGATAAACAAGCCAACAAAAAATTGTTAGCGCAAAAAAATTCCTTCGCATCCGAAGAAGGTGATGCAAAATTTTTGGATCTATGTGTATAATCATCAGGATCGTATACAGCCACATGCGAAAGGGCTATGAAATTAATAATCACACGCTTCTTTTTCTAACTGAAAATACTTGAGAACTTTTGAAATGCTGATGTTTTCTCGTGTATCTAGGCATATTTTCGTATTATTTAAATAAATATAACACTAAGATTAATATTCACTTTTCATAAATAATAATTGACCGTGAACAACAAAGTACAAACTTGACGAGAACTGTCAGTGGGACATTAACAAAAGACGTAAGACACATTGCCTCTACGAAAGGTACGTCTACATCCTATTTTGAATGGTGTAATTTATGCGAGTAATCTAAACATCAACCAATCAAAATTTTCAAGTCAATGATTAGGGTTAACGTTTGTAATACATTTAAACGGTTCATTATTGTGATATTTTCATCAGGATTATTCACAGACCTGCCTTTTTCCATTTTTTCCAACGTAATGTGTTAGAAGGACATTAAAAATCGATAACGCACACCCAAAAGGTTATTATATGAACTCTATTCAGGTATTTACCTAGAAAACACCTGGAAATGATCAAGTTCAGTAAGGGAAGCTAGGAGCTGCAAAAAGTTTCTGAAGGAACTGCTTTGCTACAATGTCCTAGATAAATACTAGGGTAACCTTCACACCGAAGCCTGTAAAAAGGAATTAGTCTTATGTCTTTTGCACTCAAGACTTTGGAAAAAATGCTAGATAGACATATCATGCATGGGGTAATGATTCAGAGGCCATTACTCCAAGATCAGTACATTTATTGAGCCGGGGTACTGTATAGAAACCGCGTTACCTTAATCAATTCATAGAGATTATTTGCTGGAACATTGACATCTGTGGAACCTATCATCCAGTAGCTTAGGCAAAAGTGTCGAGGTCATCGTAGTATAAGGATAGTTAATTTACGATAAGTTTGCAATTTTGATATTTGTAGTAACAATTGCAGCCACTGAACAAAATCTTAATATCCAAAGTGTAAATGGAATAATTAATCATATAACGGAGGAAGTTATGGTTCAAAAGTTGGCTGAAGTGTCCGGGGCTGCCAGACTTATGTTGTCAAAATCAATTTTATCAGAATTTCTTGTGTTGGTTTGTTGTTTTCTTCGCATTTTATACTTTGTTATATGTTATAGTATGTAATCTGTTATTTTCGTAACTTTTTAAAAGGGAGTATCGAACACTGCGTCGCAATGCCTAAGACTTTATCAAGTGATTCCAAGGAGATGGAAGCATCCCAATATCATATTTTGAGAGAGAACGAGATAACGGTGGACCGCTAATTCCTATTACTTCTGTGAGAGATGTAAGTTTTTAATAAATACATTGTTACCTAATACTGCAATAACGATGCAATTCAACATGTGCATGAAGATAACATTTTTCAGTTAAACTTAGGGTTTCAAACTTAGACGTTTTAAAATGTATGTATTTAGTCAACAAAATTTTATAATTAATGCTCTTATTTTTGAGTTGAATGTAATCTTATACAATAAACAACTTAAATAATTTTATGCCAACAACTGGGAAAAAATTACAACGTGGCAACGATGTAAAACATCGGTCTTGTTTTGTTATTGCAAACTTATTGTAAATGAACTAAATTTTTTTAATTAAACTTCAACGTCAAGAGTCAATTTTGTTCCAAAATCCTTTATTTTGGAGAAAAATGTTCTTTTTTCATTAATTTCTGATCATACACTGTATGTGAATTTAAAAAAAACCTTTCTTACTTCGCCGAATCCAGCCAATTTGCATCAAAACTGTAAAGTTAACACCAAAAAGGAAATTTCCTTGAGTTTGCTATTGTTACAATTCAAACATGCACATGACATTTCAGCTCGGCAATATCTTCTGCTTATCCGACTTTCTGACAGATCAGCATTTCGATGCCGCTCATTTAAAGTCGACCTTAGCGGTTCTGAAATGCCCTTGGACGTAAACTTAAGACGCAAGACGTAAGGAGCAACGGAGCATTATATAGGGATGGATTGTTGGAAGGCACTCACGTTCACGGTTACACTGTTCATTCGTTAATTGGAAAAGTTTCTAGTTTGGAATTCATTCGTAATGTCATTTGACAGCTGTAGTGGACGTTCGCTGGTAGATTATTCACAGTTTCCTTGAAATGGGTCAAACATTTTAATTTTTTTTAATGCGTCTATGATTGAATGGAAAAACGGAAACAAAATTACTCCGAATCAACAACAGACCAACAGCTAGTTTCACTGTAATAGGTTACCTCATGGTTAAAAAGTATCCAACGGCTATGACAAAATTTGGGCTTCACAATATGTGGTCAAGGGTATAAGTTTAGGTTAACCATTAAAAAATTTAACTGCAACCCAAAGTACGGGTAACTGTGCTATCCAAGGAAATCTAACCTAATTTATGATTGTTAACTGCATCAACTGTCAAATTTTAATACTTTATATTGTTATTTTCTATTACAAACAATTAGAAATATGAAAGAGTACGATCTTAATGCCTTTAGCAGTGACGATAAAGTCAGACGGCCAAAAATTATTCGCCCAATACGTGATTATTTCGAAGAATTCGACAGTCACGATTTTTTATGCAGATTTCGTTTGTAGAAGCAATGATTACAGAATAAAAATATAAGATGTTTCACTCGTTCGAACTTATCGCGTAAAGCACCGATGCTGCTGGTGACTGTCTGGTGACTTGGATGGTACAGTACGTTGCTACGTCCTTACTTGCATTTAATTTGGCATATTATACGGGACGTCCCCCGTCGAGCGCTGTTATTTTAGAACGGTGTTTATTGGTTGTTCGTGTTTTATATTTATGTTGTATAGATTTTTTAAATTTATTAATTAATTGTTGAAATATTTTTCTCTTTAATAGCAAAGCTTAAACACTAAATATTTTGTAATATTTGCTAATACGGATTTATTTTTATAATAAGGATATATAAACAAGTACATTAAGCAAGAAAACACAAAAATTCAATTCTATAGCTAACCAAAAGGGAATTGGTCATTGATCAGTTACTTTTTAACGATTTTACTAAATTTTCTTTCCATCATCCATGTAAACAATTTCCTTTCAAATATTATGCGAGTCTCCATACCAGAGTCCGTATATATTTTACTCTCAAATGTATATTGGAAGATTTGAAAGACAATAGATTAAATTTAACACATAAACCAAACTCCAAAATTAGTATTTTACAACATTTAATAAAGGTATCCTGCAGCTGCTCCTCTTTTTACTGTTTTAACCCTGTCAATCCAAAAAATACGCGTTATTTAAAAATCAAAATTTAAGATTTAGTGGCCCTATTATTCTGGCGGCTAATAAGTATATTTAATTGAGTTTGTGATAAATATCTGCTAGATTATCAATAAGTATCACAAAATTACTAAGATGCTGGATAAACACTGTGAATTGATTAATTTTAAAAATTCAAGTTCATTTTTTACTTACCTTTTCAAATTCATATCCCGAACATTTTTCGAAATAATTAACATTTAAAAATAAACCTTTGTGATAAAGAATCCTATTAATTTAAATATATATTTCTCTAATTACCCCTGTATAGCTTAAAATAAAATGAGCTTTTCCACCTTCTCTGGTATCTACAGGTCTCGTTATTGACAACAAAAGCGAGTCGTAAACATAATTTATTAGAGCGGCGTCCGTTTGGGACAGCAACTTGAATAAAACCGCCCTGGAGTGAAACATCTTATATTTTTATTCTGTAATCTTTGGTCGAAGTGGACAGTAGAAAGTCTGTTGGAAGATATTGAGGAGGCTATTTCTCGTGCTACAATTAAAGCGTGGGGTAGTTTGGTAGTTCTATGGTTCCAGTATAACAACTGTAAAACATAACCTCCAATGGTCTTCTTTTTCCTTTCATTTGACATAGAACATCATACTATCGATGGTTTTCATAGCAACGCAACAAAAGTTAATAGAATTTCATAAGTTATCTGACCATTAATTAAATGATGATTGTGAAACATGTTCTGATGGTTAATGTCTCGGTTAAGGTTACTTAATCCTAAGAGTTTACCACCGATTGTGAAACTGGCTGTGATATACTGTCAAAAAATGAATAGTTTCATTTGCTTATACAACCTCTACAACTCTAGGCATTCAACTAAGCTTCCAAGTATATGAGAAACCAAAAGTCAGTCATATTCCAGACCTGTGAAACTGAACGAATCAAATCTTCTTTATTTTGTGGCGCAGCTCGCTCAACTTTAATTTGATTAGTCCATTTTAAAGCAACTTGATTAGACCCACTGAAAACAAGTTTCGACAAATTACTAAAATTATATTATCAAAACCTTAACTCATCTTAACAGTCTCTCTATACAGAGCACATTCCTAAGAACGTACTCCAAATTTATTCAAAATTATATAATATCAATCGTGAACCCTTCCCATGTCATTGATGTCTCCATCACCACCCATCCACCCTCTGTAACATAAACACAAACTAATTCATCCGTCAATTTCTCCTACTAGTAACACGTCATCATCTACGACTTCAACTCCTTAGAGAGAAAATGGAATACATAATCCCAATCATGTCCCTGCGGGATATCTGACAGTTTAGATGTGATTCTGACACAAGAAATGAAATTCTTGTCATGCTATTGATGTGTCTTTAAATGATACGTACATGATTTTTTTGTAACATACTGTAGGCACTTTCAATATGAAATACTGAAGAAAAAAAATCGTTTGTTCAATCTACAGTTTTAGTAGAAAAATCACATTATCAATCACTGTAGACAATGTACATAAACAATGAATAGTATAGTCTGGACGGTCACAAGAAAAACCGCATGTAAACAAAAACCTCCCTTGATTTATTATAAGTCGGCTGCGTATTAGACGACTCGCATCAAAATTTTAGCAGTGCGGGAACGCAATACCACTTGCTTAGGTCGTTAAATATGCACGTAATTTCATTTTCGATCGGTTTTTCTTGAAAACTTTAGGTTCACTTTCATGCCGCGCTTATAAAGACATGCCGAAGAACGGTAGCTGAAAAACACCTGCACTTTTTATACAGGAGTTGCGTGATACACTACTTTCATAGCTTGTTGTTGTATAGATTAAGTATTTGGTACGGGGGCTGATAAAAATGTACGTTGTTAGAAAACTATTTTAAAAAACGATGTTGCTTTGTAATTAATTTGGGAACATAAAATTATAAGAATAGACCAAGCAATAGAACAACAAAATAGTGAGTTGTTGACAAAAATCCTATGCCATCCTGTGCCATTATCTAAAAGACATTACATCTGATATATTTTTGACTCTCAAATGCTGTTCACGAAATTGTTATGGGCATTTAAAATAAAGCGAAAAAGACGTATTTAAAAAAAAAAGTATGAATAACACGAATAACTTATCAAGTAACCGTAATGGTATCACAAGACGAATTGTAGATAATGAAATACAAATACAAAGCTTTTTTCAGCGAGTGATTGGAGTATTAAGAGCGAAAAAAATTTGGAAAAACAAACTAATTGAAGCTAGGTATTTACAAATATATTTTCAAGTTGCGTTAATGTTAATATTCAAGAAATTTTACACAAGGTACATTGAACCCACCAAATAGAAATCTGAAGAAAGGCATTTGTGTCCCATCTCTACTCCTACCAGCATTTGTGGCATTTTATTCTATAACTATCCCACAATAATAACTAAATAGTTCACAGCAAATACAGTCCAGCTTGTCTCTATTAACTCCGCTAATACGTTTAAACTTGAAAAAACACACGGTGACTTTCTTCGGCTAGATTGGAACTTAAAAATCCCAAAAAAGAGTACAGTCCCGGAGACCGAGTGAGATAGTCATTGCACTGGGAGGAGCTTAGCGTGAACCTACTAATAATTGTTTATATACGGTGCTTTATATCCGCAGTAGTTAAAGATTTGTTTTCAATATATTCACAAGGGCTGGTAGATAAATTGCTCATTCTAAATCTAAACACTTTTGAGAACTTAGAATAATATATTTCTTGAAAATTTCCAGATTAATCACGGTATTGTCAAATACATCTCAAAATTTCAGCTCTTGTTGACATATTTCTTATCAAATATGATAAACTGGAAATTCTAAATAACATTAATTCAGTAGAAGTAAGTCGAAGCCCCTGCCTTCAAGTTAATCCCGTCAAGCTATTTTGTACTTGCATATGTTGAATATATGCCATAGCGACACACTTGGATATGTATAATGGCAAAAGAGGGGAACTTCGACATGGTTTCTCGATTGAAAACTGGAAACTGGAAAAGAAAATGTCAAACGCAAAGGCAACAATGAGATTGTTTGAGGAAATATTTCTATTGTTTTAGTTTACTATAGAATAGACTGTTTCAATGAATCGATTTTTTTTCTTTAAATGTACTGAAAATATTGTTGGACGAAAATAAAATACTGTAAACGTTTGAACATATTTATATTAATTACAAATACATTGATAATTTCCATTTAAATAACATGGAAAACAAATTGTCTTGTGTTTTTGAATTTTATAACTAACGTAGGTAGCAATACTTTGGAATGACTATATATATATTTTTTTGTATGAAATTTGGCTTTAAAAAGGGTACACTAAAATTTCTTGATATTTTTACTCCTTTCAAAGTTATTCAAGGTTAAAGTTAAATAGGTATAGTCAAAAGCGCTCTAATCGTGCAGGTTCAAAGTTCACTAACCATATGTATCAAATCAGAAGACACAGAGGTTACCAAAATGTGAGATTACAAATATACCCGGAGAAAATAATTATGGATGCCTGCACACTGGTTGACGAATTTCCACTTTTTTATTCATTCTCGAAATAATATATCAGATTAAGTACCATTTTTTTGCTTGAGGATGCAAAATACCGGAAAATTGCTTCTTATTCTTCATATTGTCACTTTGAATTGTCAAAGTGACATAACTGACATTTAAATAAAAACTTCGCTGGTGAAAGACTTTTTAGAACCGCCAAAAACTAAATACTTATCCTTTTTTTTATTGGTGAACCATTTTACCCATTTAAATCACGCCTCAGCGTGTTTGAATCGAACTTCAAAAAACGCGCGTGTTTTAAAGTTACCGTGGCAATATCAACAACTCAAGGAACGAAGTTGGTCTAACTCTAAATCATGTCTAAATGACAATTTTTTTATAATTCATCTGACAGGAGTAGTTTGTAACGTCAAAACTTTTATTCGAACAATATTTAACAATGTCAAATTTATAAATTAAAATGGCAAGTGCCGTTGGTATTGTTTGAAATATTAATATTTCGATTTTTCAAATCTTAGGAAATGGTATTTAAATTAATACTATTGACATTCACAGAACTCAATAAGGTTGAACTTCTATCAAAATACAAATTAGTTAATGTTTTTCTCATTTCCATTACAACGCAAAGTACACATCATATACATCACGAATTCGACATTTAGTTCTTATTTCCATCTATGATTCCATTACTTGTTGTAGTAGTTATAGACCAGTAATTATAATTTCAAAGTGCACCAATAAAAAAAATAGCGTAAAGTATTCGTGGATAACTGGTCTTTAAAACACTTGCTCTATTTCGCGCGTGTTTTAAAGATCTTAATATCCACTTATACTTTAATATACTATTTTCTCCCGTCAAAATTGCAAAGTCTGTCTTATTCATCTTACGGATTTTATTTGGGAGTTATGATTTAAACGCAATAAAAGAAAACAAAAACGGTGAGTATGTCTTTGTTGAATCGTATGACCCGCATGATAAGACTGCATTTGACTATATGGAATTTTTTCGATTTTTCGAAGCTTCAATCAAGTTTATAAAAATTTTTATAGAATATTATTTTATAGAATGTTTTATTGGCCAATATAAAAAATTTATTTATAAAATTTTCTTATTCTATGGATCGTAATCTATTCACATCAATCAATCTACATTAAATGATACAAGTCAATACAGCAAGAAATTTTTTAATTATAATAAAAATTTTTCAGCTAAACAATTACAATTAATAAAAATATAAATATAAAACAATTTTCAGATTAAATAATAATAATAATAGGTTGGAAAACAATGTTCAAAGCAAGGTGAGTGTGTGATATACAAAAATTGATTTTAAATATAATTATTTCATTGATATAATGAATTATAATATAAACAATAAATAGTAGAGTTTGTTCAGCCATCCTTTGCCGTTACGTCACACATTGTCCAGCTTGCTCTCTTATTCATAAGATGGATGAGACGGAATTATGACGTCATTAACGTATTTCTTATCTAAGGTCGACATAAATTTTATCTGTTACTTTTGACAGTTCAGTTGTCATATTTTGAAAACAATTCTTAACATATGTCATTTATTATAATTTTGAGGTTAGGTGTAAAATAACATTCAAGGGATATAAGACATACGTAAAACAGCGGAATTCGTCACCCATTATGACGTAACGACAAAGGATGGCTGAACAGACTCTACATTATAGGTACTATAAGGGAGAGGAATGCGTTATTTTGGCAAAGGTGCAATTTGAAGCCCGATGGCTAAAATGCACCGAGGACAAAATAGCATCTCTCCCGAATGGTATGGACTATTTTTTCCACGGTTTTATTAACATAAAAACACATATTTTTTCATTATGAAGTAAGTAGCACTAGAATTAATGTATTTGGATTTGAGCATTTATTTAGAAGTCGTTGAGTTATTCAAACAAAAAGAATTGTCAAATTAAGGTGCTAGTTTGGTTTAGTTTAAAGTTTGTTTAGTGCACAATGAATAATTTTTGTGAGTCGGTAGAGATTGTGGAGGCTGCAAATATTGCAATAAGCAATTTGCTGCCTTCGAATAATTTCAATGTTATCTTTTTTTGCATGAAAAACGATCTCCATAATGTGAACTCCCTTGGGAATAATCGACTAGGTACTTCTGTTTTAATTTTGATGTCATAGAAACTGATTTCTACCCCCAACCGTGGAAAAATTATGATTTAATTAATATAAATTATATATAACCATAGCCAATAAACTCTATGTTTTACTACACATAGATTCAAAAGTTTTGCATCACCCTAAATCTCCGAAAAAAAAAAATTGTTCATTATAAATGGATCAGAGCTTAATTAAATAATTAGTTTCAATAAAAAAAAACGTGTATATTTGTCAAAAATTTTTATTATCCAATAATAAACTTGCTTTAAACATAAAAAGTATTCTTAGAAATTAAATAAATTAAATACAAATTGATTCTTTTTAAAGAAAAGGTTGAGTGAGAACCTGCATGGGAACTTTCAATAAAGAGTATTTCCACCTCTAGAATATATGCAAGCTTGAAGTCGCCTGCCCAAGCTGTTTACCAAATTATTGATATTCTGTTGAGGAATATTTCGCCATTCTTCTTGGGCCGCATGAACAAGCTCTTGTACACTCCTGGGTGGATTTCTGCGTGCTGCCACTGCCCTGGCAAGCATGTCCCAAGCATGTTCAATGGGATTCATGTCAGGAGATAGGCAGGCCAGTTCAAACGATTGATCCCTTCAGTTCCAAGATACTCATCTACAGCTCTGGTCCGATGAGGTCGGGCGTTATCGTCCATAAAAACGAAGGAATTGCCAACAGCTGCGCGCCATAGTCTCACGTGTGGATGTAGAATCTCTGAGATACCTATCACCAGTCATCGTTCCCTCCACATGAATTAATTCTGTGCGATCATTTAACATGATACCAGCCCAAAACATAGCACTTCCTCCTCTGAAGGGCGGCACGGAGCGAGCATGGGCAAGCTCATCAACTCTCGTTGTATCCCGCCACACACGTATTCTATGGCTATCTTGTACCAAACAAATCCTTGTCTCGTCGGAATAAAACACCGAATTCCAAAATTCTTCAGGCAAGGCCGCGTGTTCTTGAGCCCACTGCAGTCGGCGAACTCTGTGCTCAGGTCGTAGTCTGGGCACTCTTATTGGTCGGCGACACCTCAAACTTGTCGCAAGTATTCGTCTTCGTAATGTCGAGATCGTTATTTGAACTCCCAACGCATGTCTCATATCTCTTTGGAGTGCTGGTATTGCCATGGTCGGGTTTCTTCGGATAGTTAAGTGGATATAGCGGTTCTGCCGCTGATTAGTAACACGCCTTCTACCGCTTCTAGGTCTATCACGAAGAGAATTGGTCTGGAGATACCGGTTCCATAAACGAGACATATCACTTTGCCAAACGCCAACTCTGTTTGCCACGAACCTTTGAGAATGACCTTCTTCAACTAAAGCCACTATTCTTGCACGGTCAATCTCACTTATGACTTGAAGATTCATGTTTGCCCCTTAAATCGTAAAAATCAAATGCCTTGAATGTTAAAATGATCGCACTAAAAATGTTATCTTACAAAAAAAACTGTAAACAACTGTATATTGCAAAAAATATGGAACATATTGAAATGGTAAACATTGATAAACAAGCCAACAAAAAATTGTTAGCGCAAAAATATTCCTTCGCATCCGAAGAAGGTGATGCAAAACTTTTGAATCTATGTGTATTTTTGTTTATTCGCTTATTATCGGCAATTTATAACAATCGCTTCCAATTCCATCCCACATTGGGATAAAAAATTTGCATATTCATTGAAAATTGTAACATTCTCGATATATAAATTAATAAAATAAAATTTCGGTTTCTAACAGACTGATTCTTTCGAAATTAAACACAGAAATTAATGTAATAAAGGGTTAAACCCTCAAAACAAGATTCGAAATTAAATTTGAATAATTATACAATAACACGCGGAGTAAGTTTTAAAGTTGTACAAGACGGAGTTTATATATCGGTGGTAGGACGAAATGTCGCCTCATTAAAATATTTTAATTGTTGCGGAATGGAAAATGAATATTCAAAAGTTTTCTGTGAATAACGGGAAATATTAACATACGATGAGTCTGCACTTGGGCTTTTACGGTCGGTTTCACTTATGTCTATCAATTTTAATGAACCAACCTGATGTTATGTGAGTAGATTCGTTTTATGTTAAGTACCACATCAAGGGTGGCTTTCAAAAGGAAAATAAAATCGCGGAATCTCTATCTCTCTCTGATTAAAAGGATGTAAAGGATACGGCGCAATTATCCTGGATCTACGGATATTTGATTCGTAACGAAAATCACATTCACGTCAATACCAAAGATACTTTTTACGAAAAGTTACTTGAAAATTAGATTTTCAAATCAATCCATTCGGACCACTCCTACGGAGTCTTCAGAAAGGATATTGTATAAAAATATATGGAAGAGTACAAATAAAAAGCCCTATGTTCGGAATATTCAGTTAAAGATTCCGTTTCACATAGGAAGAAGATGCGTGAAGTTCGCCAACAACTGTCTTGCGCAGAAATCAAAATCAGTCTTGTTTATCTCTGTCGGCTCGTAACGATAGTCTCATGCCATTGGCGTTACAAACGATATTTAATTCTGACAGCTATTCTATTATTGACATTGGAGGTTGAGTTTGAAGCAATAATTTACTATTTTAGTCGGTGTTTAAAAAAATTATCCAGACTCAAGGCCGACAGATTCTTAAAAACATTGCAACTTTTGTGGAGTCCAAAGTATTTCAAAATATGATGCAGCTAAATGTCAACAGTTTCACAGATAGGCAAGCTGCACTGAAGGCTCTTGATACCTTAAGGTAAACTCAAAATTTGGCTTGGAAAATCTCCCATGATTAGTTTCCATTCTAAAAAATATACTTGAAGGATGGAATTTCAGGAATGTATAATTGAAAATATAGTTTGGAGGGCTTTATTAGGAAATAGGAATTATGTTAAGATGGTGGAACGTTTTCCCAGTGTTTTCAGTAGTAATACCCCTAGGGTCTTGATAATACCGAGATAATTTTGTCGCTTGAAGGATTCTCTACGACAAAATTTTGAGTATTTATCAAGACCCGAGGAGTATTCGATAAGATAATTTTTCACTTTGTAGATATCAAAAAATTGATTGTCAATCTAACGTTTAATAATTTATTAGTTATAATCAAACAAATATTATTCATTTTTATTCAAAACTACAGTTGTGAAAAGTACAATAATTGGTAAATTAATTGAATCGTTAGATGCAATACCAAATATTCGCGACATTTCTAATCCAGTTGTCAGTTTGACGTTTAATTAATTATTAATAAAAAATAAACACCAAACTGAAAATACCACATGTAGGGTATTATCGCTGTAATACAGCGGTGATTGGATGAAATTTGACACATGACTTGAAATTAAGTAATTTGATTGGTTACCATATTCAGTAAAAAATTATCAGTAGTGATACCCCCAGGGTCTTGATAATACCGAGATAATTTTGTCAAAGAGAATGCTGAAAGCGTGCTGCTTGATAATAGCCGAAGACCGCAGGCCGAGGGCTATTATCTTTGAGCAGCACGCTTGAAGCATTCTCTATGACAAAATGTTGAGTATTTATCAAGACCCGAGGAGTATTCGATAAGATAATTTTTTACTTTGTAGATATCAAAAAATTAATTGTCAATCTGATGCTTAATACTTTTCAATACAAACTTTATTAGTTTTAATCAAAAATTATTCATATTTATTTAAAACGACAGTTGTAAAAAAACAATTGGTAAATTAATTGAATCGTTAGATGCAATACCAAATCTTCGCGACATTTTTAATCCAGTTGTCAGTTTGACGTTTAATTAATATTTAATAAAAAATGAACACCAAACTGAAAACACCACATGTAGGGTATTATCGCTGTAATCCTGAGGTGATTGGATGAAATTTGACACATGACTTCAAATTAAGTAATTTGATTGGTTACTATATTCAGTAAAAAATTATCAAAGGTAATACCACGAGTGCTTCAAATTTTATCGATAATATTTTCTTTTCCACGAAAACTTGTTTATTTGCCAAAAATATAAAAAACAAACCGATTGATAAAATCACGAGTCCGTTAGGACGAGGGATTTTATCTAAATTCGGTTTGTTTGAATGTTTTTTCCTCAAATAAACAAGTTTGAGTGATGAAAATAAAAAATTATGTGATAAAATTTGAAGAGCGAGCTGTATTTGGGAAGATTATTTTTTTTCAACAATTTAAAATTTTGTATAACCTGAATGTTCAATATTCTCTTAGGTGATGGCACTCAATCGGTTTGTGTTCATTTTTCAATAAACTTCGAAGCACTTTTAGTTGTCAAAAATGAAAAATTCAGAATAAAATTTTGACGTTTCAATGTAAACAAGGTATTATCGATGAGGAAGCAGAATTATCAGTATAATACCGAATGATTGGCTAGAATAATGTATTGCTATTGGTTAAAACCACCAAAATTTCAGATTTTGACAAGTGAAAAAATAATCACCCTAATACAAACATTTTATTTTTAATTAAGTTAATTACATCTTTAGCAGTATACATGTTGCAAAGTACTCCATTCATCACTTGCAAAATGAAGAAAAAAACAAATTATATCGAGTACTGAGTGAAGTGAATATCTAATCAATAAATAACAAAAATTACTTAAACTTATTTCTAAACTGTACATCAACAAATTAGACGGAAATTGATAAGGTTTTTAGATGAATTATACAGGATAGTTAGAAAAAAAGAAGTAACAAAGCTTGCCAAACCTTAGATAGTGAAATTTTTAATTCAAGAATAATATATTTCCCAGTATTTTCGACAGTTTCAATTTAGTGGGAAGTTTTATTAGAAAATCTAGAAGGAAATTAAAAAAGTTTTCAGCTCATACATATTCCGTTTTCCTTTGACTACCCTGTATAATTATTCATTTCAAAAAAATACAGGAATATAAAATTACATTTTAAATAACAGTACCTAGATAAGTATTTATGATAAAACAAAATTTATATTCAACAAAAAAAGCTGCCTATGGGCGAATCTTGTATATATAATACAAATATATTTAATATATTCAATTTATCAAGAAATGTGTACTGTGCTTAATGTTTAAATATATTAAAACTAATTTCAATAATAAAATTAATTCAAAAGACATAGAAGTCGAAACATAGTTGTAAATAATTATATTAGAACCTTTTGTACTTTGCCATATTGTGAAAAATAAAAGTTTATCAATAATAGATATTTACGTAATTAGTTATGAAAAGAGCGATATTGTTCAACAAGCGTAATATTTGCCAAAACGAGCGCTAACGAGTTCTGCAAATTACGCGTGTTGAACAATGTCGCTCTCTTCATAACGTGTTTACGTACAACGTTTTATCTAATTCCGCGCTTTCATAATATTCAATAAAATCTTCAATTACAATGATAATATTGAAGTGGAATCAAATGGTGTTAGAAGTATTGTTACTATGATGTATTCACCCAGAAAATTGACTTACTTTAAATAACTGTGTCCTGAATAATGTTTTCAATGTTTATAAATCTCAAAATACTATTGAATTAAAATAATGGGTTAATTATACAGTTTAAATAATGAAATAATTGTCAGTTTTGACAGTACCTACCTAATTAATAAATTATTCTTTGAAACTCATGTGGTATCTCTATGTTGAAACATAAACAGTTACGTAAAGTTTTTACATAACTACTTTTCATAACTGATATATGAAGGTTATGAAAAATGTGACGTTACCTAACGTCAAGGAGTGACGTAAAGTGTCACATTTGATAGCGGAATTAGATAAATATATAATTATAATTGATAAATAATCCCTACATAATTCCTCTACCTAATTGTTTTTTTAATAACCACAAAAATTATAAAAATAAACTTGTAAACACAGAACATAATAATATGACTTATGAGTATACGTTATGCAGCCACCATAACAAATAAAGATCACTATTAATATAGGAACCGTAGAAACTCCGGTTTATTCACATTATTGGTAACTTCTTTCTTGTGTGACGTATAGTTGAAATTCTGGAATTTTTGACGATATACGAAACCAAAAAAACAAAAATTTGGTATGTAACATGACAAAATAGATACGTCGCTTGACGTTCAATTCATTCGAACAGTTTTCTTCTATAATAGGCATCTTAATTTTAGTTAAAAAGCATATATTCACCCCTTCATTTAGACTTAGAATTTTGAAATGGGTTTTTGTATTCTGATTTACTTGGACACCATCACATTCATTTATTTAGCATATATTTTTAACAATAATTTTAAACTTTGAAAACAATGGTTGTTATCAAACTATCAGTTTATCTCCAACAAACACCTTTTTATAAGATATTGTTTATAATTACACCGCAAATTTTAATAATAAATTATTTATTTTAAATAGCAAAGATAAAAAAATATGGATTATTGGTTTTAGAAGATACTTGTGGTTTTTATTATGAAATATAAAATTCCTAGTATTCTTTAAATAAACAGGTTATTTACAGATATTGGAAATGTGCTCGCAAATAGAAAAGATGGTATATAATGAAGAAGAAGTTCGTTACTGAGTGGAGCAAAAAGAAGCAATGGGTAAGGAGTGTACAAGACACGAACCAAAAATTGTGAAAGCTTGTGAAAAACCCCAAGAAGAATAGGAGAAAATGAAATAGCAGATGAACTAGCAAAGAGGAAGACTGAAATGCCTATTTGGGGGGCCGGAACCCTTTTGCGTCGTCGACTCCAATGTAAGGAAGGAAGCAGAAGAAAACATCTGATCATTGGAAAGTTCTAGTAGAGCTTAGACAATCAAAGATTCTGCTACAACCCGTTTAGATCAAATTATTGCATAAGTCAAAGTAAAAGTGCACAAAAAGCAACGTGCAACGGCACGATATAGAGAAGGAACTCGAGGGTAAAATGAGCCTA
This sequence comes from Galerucella pusilla, assembly GCA_910591695.1. Taxonomy (NCBI): domain Eukaryota; kingdom Metazoa; phylum Arthropoda; class Insecta; order Coleoptera; family Chrysomelidae; genus Galerucella; species Galerucella pusilla. The sequence continues at coordinate 34,369 of CAJUYI010000710.1, read as the reverse complement.
ATACCAAGTTTTTTGAGCTTCATTTCCTAGACGATGAGATAAAACAACTTAATTTGTTTCGCTAACACTTCTACATACCTCCACTCGTTTGAGAAAGCTACTGTGTTAGCGAAACGCGTTACGAATATGTATTGAACTTAGTTTAAATGAGGTGGTTTATTCGTTATTTTTAATATCGAAATAGTTATCAGTTTTGGATTTTTAAATATTTTTTGTTGGGGTTGCTTGGAGACTTTTGGTCTTGGTTTTGGTTTTGGTTTGGTTTTGGATTCATATAAAATAGTATTATTATTTTCATTGTAATAAAACTTGTAATTTCTGGTTTCTACACAAAATGTTAATATTAAATGATAACGGATTTGTAATTCTCTTCTTGGTAATGTATCTCTCACGGTTTTTTATTCTTTTATTCTTATAGACCAGTGCCGAAGCCTTCAAAAACAGTAAAAAGTGAAAAAAAGGAGGGGAATATGATATAATTGAAGAAAAAAATAAATTACGGTCGATCCGAGTTCGGGAAGTGGGAGGGGGTGGGTTTTTAAGGGTAAAAAGTGGTTTATCTCGATTTCCGGCAAAACTACGAAAAAAAGTTAAATGGCAAAGTTGTGAGTAATAAAAAGCTCTACAACTTTTGTATTTACAATTTTCGCCACTTGATTTTTTTGAAACCTTGATTGACTCAGTGTAATTTTTTCATTTTTACATTTATAAATAGAGTTGATTAATTGTAATCCATTTTTTAGGTTACGTTACTTTAGTGTATTTCGATTTGCAATTTTTTCGTCTATCAATGTAACATGGAATCTTACGTTTTTTGAGTAATTGAAGTGTGAATTTTAATAAATAGCTCAAAATTGTACATAGTGATTAAAAAAACTTCGAATTTGAGTTTCTTTCATTTTTTGCATTTTCTGAGAACATTTACCATGGAGATGTATATTTTTTTCAGACTATCAGAAAGTAGAGATTTCATCGAACAAAAAGCCCACCGACTTTTTGAAAAAAGCTGATATTTTGACGCGAGAATTTTCGATTGAAAATTAGGGTGCTTTTTTGATATTGAGTCAAAATAGGGTGAAAAAAAAAGTATTTCAGATCAAATAAATTACAGTGTATTTGGGACATAATAAGGTAAGTTTTCACGGAATTTTGTAAAAAAGATACTTTTTTTGAAAAAGATAAAAATAAAAAACCAAAAACTTGGTTATTTGAGTTTTTCACATAAATTTTAATGTTATGTGAGAAAATTGTGGATACAAAAGTTGTAGAGCTTTTTATTACTCACAACTTTGCCATTTAACTTTTTTCCGTAGGACTTGTAGTTTTGCCAGAAATCGAGATAAACCATTTTTTACCCTTAAAAACTCACCCCCTCACACTTCCCGAACTCGGATCGCCCGTAATTTATTTTTTTCTTCAATTATATCATATTCCCTTCCTTCTCTAATGGGTTTCATTCTACTATTATTTTTTTCTGTTTCAAAAATTATCGACCCTGGTTATTTTTTTTTTATTTTTTTTTTGACTTTTTTGTAGTTTGTCTTTATTTTTGAATTGTATTCATAGTTATAGTGTATAGGTATAAGTATTTAACTGGTTGAGTCGTGGAAGAGCAAGTTCTTGATTTATTCAAGAAATTTGAACCCTGCCATTTGGCAAACTGCTGTGTAACATAATGAACCTTTTTATGTATATCCTTACTTGTATGCACTTTATGTTTGGCCAATAAAAGCATTTATTATTATTAAATATAATGAAGATTTAAACAAATTAAATTGTTTAATTTCATCGTTTTAATATGTAGTATGGATCGTCATCAAGTAAAAGTCTAATCTATTCAATTCTTCATTTCCTAACCTAACAACATGAATTATTAATATTTCAATGTTACAGTCTTAAACTGCAAATAGGAAATAATATAATTTCTCTATCGCTCTCGTATATGGAAATTAGATTAAATGAATACGTTTGTCGTGAAAATATTTTTAAAAGACAGGGATTCATTAAAATTGCCACCCCAAATACAGGAGTTTGTTACAATTGAACATTTATGGAACAAAAGTCCAAACATTTTTAGCAAATAATATTTTTTTATATACCTACCACACATTTTTTAAATCCTACCCATTCTCAATAAAAACACTGTCATCCTCAAACCACATCCACTAAAATATTAATTTATTAATATTAGCACTATTTTAACACTTTTATAATAATTAACCCACAAAATTTACTTTTAAAACAACACTCGTATATAAGATTAATAGTAACACCGAAACCTATCAAAAAATCTGTGAAAAATGTACGTGAAAAATAACTGCGGAAAATCCATTTTCAAATTTACTATGTCAACACGAGTTACAGAGTTCAACTGACCCAATTTTACAAAGATGCACTATGCATTAACGGGTGGAAAATGCACTAGAAACGCGCATAGTTGTTATCCTGGTCTAGTTTCACCTAAATACGAGGACCAAACAAAAAGACAAATCAATGTAAGTAAATCTTGACGTTTTGATTATAAATTTAATAATATTTTGCATGAATTCAGATAGTGACGATGAATTATTATGTTAAAACAAGTAACTTTAGTGTTTTTTGTGACGAATATGGAGCGCTGGCCTACTTTTTAAGATACTTAGCGTTAATGTATAGAACAAAATACATTTTTTTTAAATCTTCACCTGAACGACGACTCGGGCTTTCTTTTCATGTATTCATGGTTACTTTCAATCTAAAATTGTTCTTTCCTCTGCTATTTTTAACTCGAACATTTTCCTTTGAATAATATTAACCTATTTTCATATTTGAAAACATCTTGAACATAATACCAGACGATAAACACCACCTTATATTATTTTTATTAAGAAGAAACAGAAATATAAATCTTTGTTGTTCGTTGTTCGTTTCGTAGTATTTATGTATTTGCTTTATTAATAATGTGTTTTTGTTTTATTATGTACTCAAATACTCATCGGTAACAAAAGAGTTAGTGTACCACAGGAACTACAAGTGTGCATATTTATTAGCAGTTTCACTGTTTCTCTTCAAAATAACTTATTCAAGATAATTAGTATTAAATTAAGATAGAACTGCAGACGTTTTAAAATCGATTTAGCAAACAATTTTAAGAAAATTGTAAATTGCGCGAAAAGTATAATTCCTAGGTATAGGACACCCTTATACCATTCGAAAGAGGATATTTTTTTGAATATGATGAATTTCAGAAATACAGGGTGCTCTATTTGAAATAAGCCCGTTATAACACATTTAATGATCTAATAATTAAACTGATAATTCTAAACACCCTGTAAATAGATGTTTAGTACTCAATCGTGGAATACATTCTACGAATATCCGACTATTGAGCTGTGAGAGGAAATTCGCTAGAATTTATTATATCAAAGAGTTATTAATTTTTTTCGAAATGTTTACATTTTAAAAAAAGTCAGCATAACTCGTAACCCTCTGTATTTAGGTATAGGGAACCATTATGAAACAGTACTTAATTTTTTGGGTGCAATCAGAAAATGCAATCAAATATAGGGTGTTCCATAAGAAAAAATATAACTTTGATACGCCACACTTTATTGGAACATTCTGTATATTTCAAAATAATTTTAAAATGTAGCCTATATGGATGTACAAACTACCAAGGTGACAAACATTTCAAATGTTTTACCGTTTCGCCATAAACCTCCGTCCCGTTAGTCGTGATTCACCCTGTATAGTACCTAGTGACAAACAGGAGTTAAAAACAACATTCATTTTTAACTAATTGTTTTATTCATTGTTTTAAAATAAATTTTCGTTTGTTATTTTTCCATAGAATTTAGTTTTGTTTATGGTTTTTGCTTTGATATTTCGTTTTTTTATGAAAAATCGAATGGGATACAAAAAAGGCTCAGTTTACGTTTTTTATCTCGTTTAAGCCGAACGCCTTTTTAACAAATACGTATCATCAAATTCAATATAGAAACAAGTTTGAAAAGTAGACAAAAATAAAATTAATACCTTTCAGAGTTTAGCTCCGCAACATAATTTAAAGGGGATATACGATTAGATATCTGCACTAAAAGAATTGCGTCAACTATACCTACTTAATTTAAATATCGATAGTAAAACTTTTTCAATATAAAATTCAATAAAACAATTACCTATATTTATTATCCGTTTTTGATGCTAGACATCCTGTAGATAACTACAAAACACGTTATGAATTTTCAATAAGATAATTGAATTTAAGTTGGCGGCGCGAGGTCCTGGCGTGGCTGTGTGGTGTTGTAGCCAGATCAAAGGACCGCCGAGTCCTTTGAGAGAATCAAACTCTACAGGAGCTCTTTTACATTCTAGGACTTCGCAATATATGGAATATGTATGAGGTAGTAAGCGGTATTAATAACGAAAACCATACATAATTATAGTGTGGTGGATTATACTAAATATTTTCTTTTCTATACACATTTCCCATATTGTTTTGTCCATTGGTAAACAAAAAACATTTTAAAATTAATATAAATCTCAAATTCTAGCGTTGTCGAAAAAAGCGAGGAAATTTTTTTGGCTATAAAACATTTTCCGAAATTAATTTTTATTCTGGTAGAGTAGCACATCTGAAATTCATTTCATGCACGATCTTACATACTTGGACCCTTTTAGGGATAAATGAAAATAAAATTAAGGCAAACGAAATAGTCTACTGGACAAAATTGCCGAATTAGCGGTATTTTATAAGATTAGAAGGTGAATCACGTAGGAGAAACCTCTGCAGCACTGCGAAGAATTATGATAGAGTTAAATATTTACTTTTAAAATGTTAAAATGGTGCAAAAATGAAAAATTGTTCGACCAAAGATAGTTTTGAATTATACAGGGTGTCCAGAAACTCTCCTGCCAAACTTATACTACAGTTACTAGAGGTGAGTTTAAGTTGATTTAGCTCAAATTACCTTACCAACAGGTATTTTTATTAAAAAATTTTCTTTTCAAGTTTTTTTATGTATCCGACACAGAATTTGGAAAATTCAAGATAATGTTCAGAAAAAAGGTGTTCTTCTTTCAAATCTTCTTTCAATAACATGGATCGTTTTCGAGAAAAATAAATTTAAACTTTTTGTGTTTCTTACATAAAATCATGTTGGATTATAAAATGAATTTAAAATATAAGCAAGTTTAAATTTATTTTTCTCGAAAACGGTTCATGATATCGATTTGAAAGAAGAACACATTTTTTATGAAAATTATCTTGAATTTTCCAAATTCGGCGTCGGATACATAAAAAACTTAAAAATAAATTTTTTTCAATAAAAATACCTGCTGGTCCCCTCGACTGACACACTTGTTTTGTAACTGTTTATTGATTATACCAAGTTTGAATAATTTTAAGTAACGGTATTTTTGAATAATTTGAAGAAAACTCATGAGGACGTCTTCTTCAAAGGGCTGTAGCTCCCTCAGGAAGCATTTTTCGGAATAAGGTAATTTGAGCTAAATCGACTTAATATCACCTCGAGTAACTGTAGTTTCCATTTGACAGGAGAGTTTCTAGACACCCTGTATGATTGGCTTACAAGGAAACATAAACTGGGTGTTACACAACATTATCTCGAAAACTATTCTCATGACCAGGGCCTATCTTCAACTGAGTTGGGCCCTAGGCACCATCAAATTTTCGGGCACTGTCTTGCTCTGTATCTTGGAATGTAATCAATAGGTTAAAGGTAACTGTCTGCTCCGCAACACTCTCAATAGTGGCAAGCCTAGTACGAGAACATACTCACAATGAGTTAAAAAAAAGGTGGATGACCTAAAAGATCTATTGTGCCCCCTTACTTCTACTTAGTTCTTGAGGAAACTCTTAGAGACTAGTAGCTCCTTCAGTCCTATTTCCCGGAGGAATTTCAGGATATCTGCAGGCTTCAACTTAGGTAATTGTTCCTCTTCTATCCAGTATTTTCCTAGATTTTGTGCACTAGGATTCTGAGTTGCTGTGAAATTCGCAAGTATGTGGATGGAGGTTTCTTCTTTCATGCCACATAATCCACAATCTTCTTTCTCCACTATTTTGAGCTTTTTCAGGTTCCCATTCAGGCGACAATGTCCCGTTAGGATCTTTGTTAAAACTCTTAGCGCAGTTTTACTTTGACTTATGCATTTATTTCATCTCCACAGGCTGGAGTCACTCAGCAGCCAGCACCCAATCTTTGATTGTCTAAACCCTGCTAGATCTTTCCAATGATCATATCTGCACTTTTTTCGGCTTCGTTATTTCTTACAATATTACCGCAAAAAGGTTTTCGGTCCCCAAAAGCGTATTTCAGCCCCAATCTTTGCTCTTGCTTGACATACTGAGAGATACTTTCCAGGAGGAAGCCCAAAGAGCCTAATATGGAAAGATCTAAATAAGAAAACCTAGTTTAGTCTCCAACGCAATATAAATCATTGGATTTGATATAAATTCGTTAAAATGTAATAATAGGAGGTTACATTATTTCGTAATTGCACCAAGTTCAATGCGACGAAGCTCGTACATAATATCTCAATGTTTTATATAGTGTATAAAAAAATAACAACTGGGTCAAAATCCCTCGCGACACAAAAGCAACAAGGCAGACAAAATATATGACTTTATTAATATTTTAATATAAAAGTTTGCTCTCCTCCTGCTTATGATAAATGGAAGTGAAAACAAAAAATAAATTGCTTATTTGTCTGATATTTTGCTAGGCGATTTTTCATATATTGCGTTTTATGAAGACAGCTCTACGTTAAAGCCATTAATATTCTTTGAACGTTAATACACCCACACCACGGTTATTTATTTTAAACGACGTGCAGCAGCATTTCTTTCTAATCATTAACTAAATAGTTAATATTAAAACAAAAATCCTTTCATCCCTTCTGGTCCTTTGTAGATTACTTCGAGATTCTATCAAGCTAGCTAATAGAATGGAAATTGGAAATCACGCACAAGACAGTCTAACCTGTATTTTACAGCTAATAAGACGTTGCTAATTCCTGTTTTGAACCCCCATTGTACTACCCTAATAAAATGGATTTTCTAATTACTCTTGCGTGTCTCAAAGATGGGCCTTTTGCCAGAATTAGGAGAATTTTCGGGGCATGTGTGTTGTGTGTGGATCAGGTTCGTATAATAATGTATTTCAAATATGAGGCGACAGGATGAGGGGGTGCAAATAGAGGGTCGATGAAAGTTTGTTAAATTAAAGGGCTAATTTCGAGAAAACCAGGTTTATTGGATAGGAGCTTTCCTCAAGGAAATGACTAGTCGTTTATTTTAAAGTGATTTTTCAGTTCCCTTCATTATTTTTTCACTATTCTGACCTATATGAGTAATATGGTGGCCATTTTCAAAATGGCAGCTTCTAGGTATTAAGATTGTTATGAGTGATACGATTTTGGCAAGGGAGGGATCGTTTTCCTATAACTCTGGGTAGTGAAAACTGATAAAATACATAAATCTCTGATCCTATTTGTTTTTTATTACAAAGTTACTTATTATACAGTTTTTAGAGAAACTGTCAGTCAATACTAAATTATCTATATTTCCCCAAAAATATGGCTCTACCATGCCTAAAACCAATTGTGTGCCTTAACTACAATTTATTTTGGACAAACATGTTTCACCTATGAGTGTATTTTGCTCAAAAGCTTCCATGGAACACTCACCTTTAGAGGACCACACTGAAGCTACAATTGCAGAATAAGAATGTATGAAAAAATGACTGTTAGACCAATAATAGCCCACGTCTGTGGTGTATAAACAAAGACCAAATGCTCACAATATCACACATGGAGGTCTTGCTGAATCTTTCTCAACAATACATAAGTCAAACTCTAAGTGGAAGCTTATTGAGGAGCTAAAATTGGATGACTTATGGCCAACTGCACCGCTGCTACTTAAGAATTTAAGTAGGACTTAGAAAATATGTGTGACTGCACCGCGTCGTAAGACGTTCTTAACGTAAGTCGAAGTGTAGGTTCTACTTAAGTCCTACTTATGTGAAAGTAAGGTTATGTCTTGGCACTTGGCAGACAAAATGATCAAAATATAGAGAGGTTAGTTTATAAAATCAAACGACATGGAATTAATAATAGATATAGAGCTTTTTGATGACCTTTACAGAATGGAATTAATTGAATTTGGTGTTCCCAGGAATATAATTCCCAGAAAAGATTTTTATAATACCTTATCCGAATATAAAATTATTAAAAAGTTTCGATTACAAAAAGAAACAGTCAGATTTCTACTATCACTGTTTAGAACTCATTCGATTTATTTAATTATTTTTAATAGCTCAGTTTTATTGTTCATAAGGAAACGTATATTTTTTCTTAATTTTATTTTATTATTTTTTGGGGACACACTGTATGCTTACGGCCTTCGGCTAATATAGGCCATTAAACCAATCATTAAGGTTTTTGATTTTTTTCTTTCGAGTTTTGTTGTTTTGTTCAAAATTTTGTTGGAAGCAGAAGCTAGAAGAGAAGGGTACCCTTTATCCACCCCGATGAGTTGCTTCTAGATATGAGGTGAGTGCTTTTCTCTATCACTTGATTGTACGTAAAAAAAAACCCTTGGTAACAAAAAACATAGTATACAGTCCACTAAATCTATATGTTTCCCAGAAACACTGGTATGTCGATACGATAAAATCATTATTAAAAGATCAATGGTTTTATCCACGAACACTGGGCATTAATCTCTGGAAGAGGCAGCTCTTCATTCACTTGATTATATTTGATATTGCTTATATTTTAAATATAATTGTCATTCTTATTATCAGAATTTAGTGTCACATACGTCACATCACACATACACAATCCCTGTCCGCCTGTCCATATCCTGTCTTTAGTCGACTTAGCTAAATAAGACACGGTGCAGTTGAATTTCACCAAGTTTCACTTAATGAATAAAGCTCTACTTATGAAAGTATTACTTAGAAAAAGAAACGGTGCAGTTGGCCCTTAGAGGAGTAACTTATTGACGAAACTGTCACAAGATTTAGCTTTAATAATAAGTTCCAAATAACTATATCAGGTAGGGAAGACTGGAAAAAACTGTACGCATACAGACTGAAACGAGGTATATATGACAGAGGTAGGTGCAGGAGCAGAGCAGAGGTGGAGGAGCAAAGCGTGGTACAGAAGTGTGGTGGTACAGAAACCTCTAGAATAGCGGATAATCGTGCCAGTGCTTTAGAACAGATACAGCTAGGCAAAACAAATCATTAGAAGACATTCGCCACAATTTAGGGCAGACCAAATAAATAAAAATTGAGGAAAACTAGTAGTAGACACGCAAATTCAATGGAGATGACACACGAAGCCATGTTCATAGGGAGAATCTGCAGAGCAGCCAGCTCTCTAACTAGGCGATGAGAAGCCACCTGCAAGAATTCATATGAGCAGTACAGTTTCGAAGGTGATTCAGAGATCTGCGGAAAGGAAGCAATGAAATATGCTAATTAGGGCGGGTTTATCAAAGCGCGGTTAAGTATTGTAGCCTCTGGCATTAGCTGTCAGTCAAACTTTCAGCTAACCTTAGTTGCCATTATCAAGTTGATGTTAACCATAGAACATACAGTTAAATACGATAAAGTGGTGTTCTGACCGTTACGTTACGTTATGTTACGTTGCTTCGTTATGTGCCTTGCTTGCGTGCGTGTGCTCTCTCCTGAGTCTCTCTCTCTCTCGTTTATGAAGCAGCGATTCATATGCTTCGGCCGGAAATCGAACCCGAGCTGCTCGCGTGGAATGCGAGCATTCTACCACTGAACCACCGATGCTATAATAAAATTCTATGCAAAGCTGGTATTCGCAGTGCTGGTGATCTACTTGAATTTGTTCGGATAAATTTTTACTATTATTTCCATAATTTTTTTTGCGCGATTGATCTTTTTTGTTTATTCACAGCATCGGTTGTCAGGACGGTAGGTTTTTAAGTTTAACACGTCGGTAAGTGATTTACTTACCGTTCAGACGTCGAAAAGTAATAGTAATAGTAATAGCATAAAAACAATTTCACCAAAATGCAAAATATATTTTAAACTGATCGAGAAGTATAAATGTCACTTTTAACATTTCGTCCATTTCGAAGAAATTTAAATTATTTTATTCGGAATTTATTTCAATACGATCGCGCAAAAAATGGTATAAGCATCTCGAACGTTAAGGGTAATTACAACGTTTGCATGTAGATTCCTCTCGTAAAATTTGACAAAATGATAGGAGGATTAAGGGGTCTAGCACATTTACTTTTCGAAATACAGGGTGTTGAAATTTTGAAAACTTGAATGTTTTAATTCGATAACTTTAAAATGGATGGATAAATTGATTTGACATTTGGCAGGTTGTTTTTAAATGTAAAAGGGCATATTTTGATAGAAATTGTAGTTTGTGCAACTAGTGTGGATATGATGGCCATATCGCACGAAGACGAAGTTTGAGCACGACGCCGTAGGCGGAGTGCTCAGTCGTTCAAGTGCGATATGGACAATCCACACGAGTCAAACAGCATGTTTTTTCTACGATCCACTTAAGAAAAAATCTAGAAAATAAAAATTTCTATAAACTGTAATATAACTTCAAATTGAAAATTTAACAGTTCAATTTTATGTTTCCACTAATTTTTTTGTGGTAAACTTACAGTTCTTGAATGTCCAATTTGTATAATGCTACGGTTTCCCTTTTTAAATATACGATGCTGTTATAAGTAGATGTTGCCAGTCGGACTCCCTCATGAAGGGTACCGTACCATTATATATAATAATGAATATTCTGCTAAATATTTCAAACGTCTACCTGTTGTCGTTATTAATATCAAGCAGAATAATTATTTAAAAATAAAATTAACAATAAATAAAAACTTTTTCATGGAGAATCGAATCCGGGTCTACCGCGTGAGAGTCTGATTTGCTTACTACTCGACCACCGAGAAATATGCAAATTGTTTATCTATAACGTCAGATGTATTACATAATTTTTGCTTAAAACGAACTAAAGTTCCTACCGTGTGTCCCGCGACACGTTCTACCTTTTTTATGTAATTATAGTTCCCCGTAAAAAATTACCATTTTAGTAAAGTGTGTTATAACGCCAAGTTTTTGAAAAATACGAAGAAACCGGTCTACAAGTGATGTTGCCCCTTCTAATTACGTACCATAATGATTGGTTATATCGTGCAGGTATCCCAATCCTGTTTATCTCAGAAGTGTTCAAGTTCAATGTCTGCCGAGGCATATAGCCAGAGAAGTAGTTGTTCATTCTTGGTGAACGGTCTACCCTCTTAAAAGTATTTTTGTAAAGCGTTATAATGGTATTTAACTATAATCTACTCCAATGTTTGTTTGTTTTTGTTCAATTTTCAAGCTCCATTTTTTAGTTTTAAATACTTTTGGGTTGAAATGTCCACGCGACGTCTTGTATAAAGTATATAAACTTTCCCGTAAAAGCATATAACAACCCAATCTCGTTTCTAAAAACTCACTTTTCAACATCCAAGTCCCGTATAAATGCTCCCTCTGGAGACAAAAATATGCCAATAAACTAGAAAAGTTGCTTCAATTTTCTGTTGGCAAAAGGAAGTATATATACTGTCGTCTGATTCGATTTGGGGTCAGATGCAAAAGCGGCGCATCTCAGCGACTTCAAAGAGACACCGGATGATAGTGCCTCTTATTGGGTTATGTATGCTTCAACAGACTGAAAAAAGTATATGCCAGCGCCCTAGGGAGCAACAGGATAATATCTATATGTATATATATATACGACACAAATACAATTTTTAAGATGATCCATGCTGGGGATTTTATGTGAATTGAAGTTTTCTTTTTTCTACCTTGTTTATAATTAGGTACATACTAAATTTTTATTGACATTTTTCTGCTCACTTGTTATATCATATTGTAGTAAACGTGAAACGTTTATGTCCAGAAGCAACCCTTAATAGAAATAGGGTGGAGAATTGTGTACCACACTAACGTTGTGAAGTGAATCTGAAAGGACAGTAAAAAGCTGTAAATGCAATTCCGGCGTGAGTTGTGGGTTAAACTTTCGGACAACTAGAACAACTTGATATGAGTTAATAGTGCAATACGGTGTTCTAACGGCCAAAACACTTAAGAATCTTTCTTTTTAACCGCCTTTCTAATAAAAAGTATAGAAAGGAAAAAGCTCTTACAATTTTTGTAACGAAAAGTCGTGTTAGGTAATTAAAAACAATTTCTTCTGTCCTGAATTACAAAGCAGTTTACTTTTCACGAGATTTTGTTGATTGGCTTTAAGAATTTAGTAATAACGGCCGATTTCATAACAAATGCTTAAAGTCCACTTTAGCTAAAGTGTTCCTTTAAGGCCCAGTTTCATAATCAACTTAAAGTGCCTTTAAATATTAAAGTTGGCTTAAAGTTGAAAAGGTGGTCCCATAATCGTACTTTAAGATAAAGTAGTGCCTAAAGTTTCCTTTAACTTAAAGTGCGAATTTCTAAACTTTACCGAAGATAAAGTGGCTTTAAAGCAGACATAACCTAGTTTTCTCCATATTTTTTGACAACGAGGCTGAATACTTCACAAAAAAATGATGAACATGCTTGATAGTTCTTCCAGCTCTAGTTCATCACTCGATGACGAAGAGATTTATTTGAGAAAAATAAAAAATTATTCAAAGAGAAAGTGTCACTTTGGAAGATATGATAATGCTGATTTTTTAAATCGTTTTCGGTTATCAAAACCTACTGTTCGTAACTTGTTACAAAACATTGAACCTCTAATTCGGTTTCAACACTGCTGATTTTATTCGTCGTTTTACATTCTAATACATGTTTGTGTTTTTCTATGCTTTGTAGGAGAGACAATTATTCCTCTTCCTTTGTAAAGTTTGTTGTACGTTTTATATTTGCCTCCATTATTCAGTAAATATTCAATATAACAATATTGTCAACAACAACAAACCGCCAAAGCAATAATTTTAGGTTAGATAACTGAATTAAATAGTGTCTAAGGTATCGAAAAGCAAATTTCAGGGCTGCCAACTTAGCTAAATGCTACTTTTATTAAAAGAAGGTGCTACTTTCATTATGAAACGCAATTATTTCAAAGTCGTCTTAAAGGATACTTTGAGATAAAGTCTACTTTTACTAAAGGCACTTTAACTATCGTATTATGAAACCGGCCCTAAGTGAAGTGTGATTTTACGTTTATCAAGAGAAGTTGGTATCAGTGACCATGACAGTTTCGAGATCATTTCAATTGAAGTAGGGTTATGTTTAGGTTCGTATTATATTTTTATATTAGTGGTTATGCGGTCTTATGATTTTCAGCTTGAAATAAGTGTTATGGGTGAAGCAAATAAAAGAGTTAAGGGTACAAATTTTACAACAGAAGAAGAATTGAATTTGGTCAAATATAAATCGATTATTGAGTGCAACACCATTAAAGGTTCAATTATTTCGATAGCCATATTATGGAGAGCCGCTGTTGCTGCAATTATTGTCATTGCTGTATCCAGGTTAACCCTAATACCTAGGGATAGTATAGGAAAGCGTCTTTTCCAGACACCATACTATCTTTCTGCTGTATTTCTAGTTCTTATTGATGACTCATTGTATAGTCTTTCAGCCTCTGTATTTGTTTCCTGCAGAGATATGGTTGAACTCCAAATCCAGAGTCTCCAATTAAATGGAACCTCCTAAATTGGCATCCTTCAAAATTATTTTTCAATCGACTATTATTAAGAATAGTCTGATCATCAGCACTCCCTAGTGAAACGTGAAGTTTCACAGTCGCCTTTTGTTATTCCTCCGGTTGCTTTGCCGTATCGTATAACCAGGGACTTGATGTTGATTATTGTCACATATATCGCCCTAAGTGGAGGTGGAACTGTGAATCGAAAACAGCCATCTTTCTTTCCGATCTAAGTTGTCTATTAAAACAGACGTTAGCATTTCAACCGCGGTGGGATATATCTGCTAATATCATACTAAATTTTTAAGATCCAGATTATTTTTTCCTTATGATATTCCTACAGCGGTTGGCTTCATAGATTTTTTTTTGACAAAAAAAAATCGTTAAAAAAGAAACTAAAACAAGTATCTTGAAATTGATACCTACCTTTAAATCGATTTTATGGTTTCATAAGAACTGATGGACTTCGAGGCATACCTCCACTGCTGAGGGAATATTATTTTGGCCTGATACCCAAGAAGGCAGGGAGGCTCCCAAACTAATACTTCCGTTAAGATAAGTACCTTTATATTCAAAGAAGTTTTCACCAAGGTCAACCTTTCAAGCTTAAAATTCTTATTTCGCATCATTTGTAAATCTAAAGAGCTTCACCCAATGTAATTCTTATTTCATATAATTTGTAAACTTAAGGGCTTCACCCACTGACATTGTTAATATACAATATGTCTCAGTAAGTTGGAACCATATGGGAAACTTTTTTATTATTAATTTTAGGAAAAAAATGTATTCCTCATAAAAAGTTCTGCATGTTCTAAAATCTGAAATAAAATCAACAGATATCAATTTTTTTCAGTCGTGTACGAGGTATGTCAAAAAATATGAATTTTACTCAGGAGTAAAGTACCTTTATTTTCCAGAATATTGACAATTGTTATTATAAAAAGTTGATTATAATTGAAAGCCATTGTCAGATATCCAATATTATCCATCTGCCATGAAAAAATATTTTCTGTTATTTTTACTCACTTCTCTGTATTAGCAATGATAATTCTGTATAATAGCAATTTGCGTACATAACATTTTTTAATCTAGGATGCACTGACGGCAAACGTCAAATCGCTAGTTAGTTTTTATAAAATACAAGAAATGGCGGCTCTGTTAAGTAGTGAAAAAAAATAGAAATCGTTTTGATTATGGTAGAAAATTATAAAACCCATAGAGAAGCCGCAATTATTTTTAATCATAGGCATCCCAATAAAAATATGTAATTGCATATTTGAACATAGTTTTTGGTACTGATAAACTTTTTTTAATAACATTTTTCGCTATTGTCAAATTTAAAGGTACTTTACTCTTGAGAAAAATTAATATTTTTTGACCTACCTCGTACACCACTGAAAAAAATTGATATCTGTTGATTGTATTTTAGATTTTAGGACATGCAGAACTTTTTATGAAGAATACATTTTTTTCCTAAAATTAATAATAAAAGTTTCCCATATGGTTCCAACTTACTGAGACATATTGTATATTTTTTTAGAATAGATTTAACATAAATTTTATATTTTTACAATTAGAAACTAATTAAATCCATATTTATTGTTATTGCTTAACTTGTGTAATTTTATTTCAACTTCCTTCCTACTGAATTTATAGACACACAATTCAAATTATCAAACAGTGGATTATATATAGTGAATGTTTAACTAACAGGACAGAACTATATATTCATAGTTTCGGGGTTAACCTATTCCTTTTACAAAAAAGAAAGAAAACCACGTGGCGCTCAACTTTATTAACTACTTTCTTTTAAGCTATACTTTTGTTATTGTTTAAGTTCGGCGAAAACCACCCCGGAGAATCATTTTTGATTACAAATATTTTTTCAATAAATTCCATATCACTTTTCATTCAGCACCAAGTTAAAGTTATGTTTCATTTGACACCCAACAATAGGAAAGATACGTTTCACTAGCCATATCGCCACTATAGCAGGTTCGCTTAACCTGAATCTTTGGTAAAATTATTCATCTGACCAATTATCAAAATCTGTTATTCTCTGTCCACTTTAACTTAAAGTCGACTCGTTTGCTTTAAAACTTAGGTAAAGTAGTGTTAAAGTTTGTTATGAAACCGACCTAAAGGCATTATCTTTTCGCTTTTCGAAGAAACTAGTACTGCTATTGAATTAACAACTACCTGCAGTGGGTTTTGGTCTTAAATCAATCATTTTGGCATAAATCAAAACGAAATATCTTGGAATGAACTATACCTAACAAAAATCGTAATTAAAGGGTCATTTCTAACAATTTCTTGAACATAACTTTCTCCTAAATCTTATTTAACCGTTAGCTCGTCGAGAGTGGATCCCTTCCCGCTATAGTAAATCAACTTCCTTAAATCTCCACGAAGACATAGTTGCGGTGACGAAGTGGCGATGCACTTAGGAAACTACAAACACCATGATTTACATCGAGTAATCCATTATTTATCAAAGAGATAAACGCAGAACACGCACTGTGCACGAATACTCGCCGCCGCTTGCCTTCGTCTAATTTCGCTTGAATTATTCAATCCTTTCTCGCCAGGACTACTTCTTACCGCCATCCAGCTCGTACCACCTGAAATACGAGCCGGAAGAAAATAGTTTCGTTTCGAGATTGAACAATAACAGTTCGAGATGGGGTAAACTATGGTAGAAGCAGAATAGTATAAAAGATTACTGAGCACCAAATGCAATATATTTTGCTTTGTATCTTTGAGTCGTCTAAATTATTTTAAAAAACATTTTTCTAAACAATATCAAAGATATCGATTCCCGCTAAGTCTCGTTCCATCTGTGTTGACCTTGGACACCATAGTGAAATCTCTATGTTTAAATCCTTGTCAAAATGTCAACCGCGTCCATAGAGAAATAATAAAATATATTTATACAGGGTCTGTTATACATTCTTTGAAAAGAATAAACCTATAATTATCAAATTTTAGGGTTATGAACGGTATTATTGTATTTTTCGTTTTTTAGAGGAGCTGTCAAAGCTATGTGACGTCAAAACTCGATGTACAGTCAAAGTCAAATGAAGCGCACCAGACAAACACCAAAATTCATAAAAATTCAATTAGTTCCAATTATTTATGGTAAGCCATGGGTAAGCCTGCACTGAAATGTTTTGGAAATACTTCAATTGTGACCTAAAAAACGTAGATCTGTTTGAATGGAATAGCAGATGTTTAGATAATGCAGTCTCAAACTAATTTAGTTGTGCGTTTCATTTGACTTTGACTGTACTGCCGCCTACTTTGATTTTTTTAAACGGCAACGTAGGTCGAATGATATATCATAGAAAAGTTTATTATTTCTTCCTCTTTCCAAAAATAGCGAACAAGAACAACACCACGAAAAAAATATCCTGTAAAATTGCGGTTCTATTAATCTCCCCTTATTTTGTACTATTGTTGGTACGCCACTGGTAAATGGTTTATGTGAAACAAAACAGTATATCAAAAGCTGTCAAAAAAAAACATAGTCTTTTCTGTGATATATCATTCGACTTACGTTAACATTACGACATTTCCTCTACAAAAGGAAGAATACAATACCCTTATCATAACCCTAAAATTTGATAACTATATGTTTTCAAAGAAAATGACTTTTGGGGCTTTCTCCGCTACCCTGTATATGTTCTAACTTCAAACATTGGCTCAAACCGCTCAAATCGACTAAAGTTAGCCATGTGATTTATGTAACGCCCACTACAATGACGGTAAAAGAAGGAAAAAAAATAACATTTCAAAACAAAGCCGTTACGAAATATTAGTTAGATAAGTGCTTACCATCTCTACGATTGCAAACTCCTTTTGACAGGAAAGGCGCTTTAAGTTTTGAAAGTTTAACTGAAGTGGTTTGCGAATGAAGTGAAAGCGCCATGATTTATGTTAGTTGTATGTAAAATGCGTGCTCGGAGGTGTGAATCCTCTTAATATACTTACATACAGACTGTATGTAGATGTATGCTCTTGCTTTAATACTTACACAAAATATATCAAAGCGAAACAAAAATTCAAGTTTATGATCATTTTGATGCATTTTTGTTAACGTTCTTAAAAGAAATATTAAATATCATTTTTTTATTAATCAAATCATAAGGGAAATCAAATATATAAAAAAAGGAACTCAGAACTCTCCTTTATTTGTCTTGTGAATACTCAAATGTATTCGTTAGTTTTCTCGCACATTTTATCTAACACAGCGGTATTGTCTTCATTGGCCCACTCTATATACACATAGATTCAAAAGTTTTGCGAAGGATGCGAAGGAATTTTTTTGCGCTAACAATTTTTGTTGGCTTGTTTATCAATGTTTACCATTTCAATATGTTCCATATTTTTTGCAATATAAAGATGTTTACAGTTTTTTTTTTGTAAGATAACATTTTTAGTGCGATCATTTTAACATTCAAGGCATTTGATTTTTACGATTTTAAGTGCAAACATGAATCGTCAAGTCATAAGTGAGATTGACCGTGCAAGAATAGTGGCTTTAGTTGAAGAAGGTCATTTTCAAAGGTTCGTGGCAAACAGAGTTGGCATTTGGCAAAGGGATGTGGCTCGTGTATGGAACCGGTATCTCCAGACCAATTCTCTTCGTGATAGACCTAGAAGCGGTAGAAGGCGTGTTACTTATCAGCGGCAGAACCGCTATATCCACATAACTATCCGAAGAAACCCGACCATGGCAATACCAGCACTACAAAGAGATATGAGACATGCGTTGGGAGTTCAAGTATCAATCTCGACATTACGAAGACGAATACTTGCGACAGGTTTGAGGTGTCGCCTACCAATAAGAGTGCGCAGACTACAACCTGAGCACAGAGTTCGCCGACTACAGTGGGCTCAAGAACACGCGGCCTTGCATGAAGAATTTTGGAATTCGTTGTTTTTTTTTCGACGAGACAAGGATTTGTTTGGTACAAGATAGCCATCGAATACGTGTGTGGCGGGATCCAACGAGAGTTGCTCAGCTTGCCCAGGCTTGCCCCGTGCCGCCCTTCAGAGGAGGAAGTGCTATGTTTTGGGCTGGTATCATGTTAAATGATCGCACAGAATTAAATCATGTGGAGGGAACGATGACTGGTGATAGGTATCTCAGAGAGATTCTACATCCTCACGTGAGACTATGGCGCGCAGCTGTTGGCAATTCCTTCGTTTTTATGGACGATAACGCCCGACCTCATCGGACTAGAGCTGTAAATGAGTATCTTGAAACTGAAGGGATCAATCGTTTGATCTGGCCTGCCCTATCTTCTGACATGAATCCCATAGAACATGCTTGCCAGGGCAGTGGCAGCACGCAGAAATCCACCCAGGAGTGTACAAGAGCTTGTTTATGCGGCCCAAGAAGAATGGCGAAATATTCCTCAACAGAATATCAATAATTTGGTAAACAGCATGGGCAGGCGACTTCAAGCTTGCATAAATTCCAGAGGTGAAAATACTCTTTATTAAAAGTTCTCATGCATGTTCTCACCTGACCTTTTCTTTAAAAAGAATCAATTTGTATTTAATTTATTTAATTTCTAAGAATACTTTCTATATTTAAAGCAAGTTTATTATTGGATAATAAAATTTATTTACAAATATACACGTTTTTTTTTATTGAAACTAATTATTTGATTAATCACTGATCCATTTATAATGAACACATTTTTTCGGAGATTTAGGGTGATGCAAAACTTTTGAATCTATGTGTATTTGTAATTCTATATGTAGGTACCTGAAGGTTAAAACTTATTTTTGGAACTTTAGTTCCCTATGTTAGGTTCGAGCGACGCAAAAGATCTGACCGTTACGTTACGTTGTTACGTTATGTGCCTTGAGCGCGTGGGCTCTCGCGCTCTCTCCTCAGTCTCAGAGCTAGTCTCTCGGCGCAAAATGTTGATTGTCAGCATACATT
Organism: Galerucella pusilla; assembly: GCA_910591695.1. NCBI lineage: Eukaryota > Metazoa > Arthropoda > Insecta > Coleoptera > Chrysomelidae > Galerucella > Galerucella pusilla. The sequence goes on along the minus strand of CAJUYI010000710.1, from coordinate 14,709 downwards.
GTTTTATCAATTACAGTTAATAGTTTTCTAGCTTCAATATGAATTAAATTATATAATTTTTAGAAATTATTGAAAGTGTATAGTGTGTATAATATAACATAAGTGCAAAGTGAGTATTATGCAGAGCCACCTATACTTACAATAATTACAATGATGCATATAAAGAGCAAGTCAAGGAAGAAAAACGAAGGAAACGTATACAAACGGCAAACAAACAAAATAAAGAAAGAAAATTAAAAACTTTACAAAGTTGATTTTGTGTTAACTCACTGTATTATAATTATATTTTTTGTTATTAATGAATATATATATATATATATATATTGTGATTTATTGGTGTATTTATTTGGGCCTTCCTATAGACAATTTTGTGGAACTCAACAGAAAATATTTCGTACTTCAAATTTAACATTTCCTTATGATTACCTATGCTTATGATGAAGTAACCATCGGCGACGTCTAGAAAACCGGACTACGGTAAGTACATAATACAGCGTTGCCAAGTCTAGGATCATGGCTTGTAAGTATAGGTGGCTCTGGTATTATGGCATTACGGAATCACATACATACATCTCATATTTCAGTTATCATAGACCTATTATTTCAATGATCGAATGCACTGACTAGAAATAAATACTTAATATGTACTTTGTGCCAATCAACTTAATGATAAGATTTTTATAATTAATACTACTGTATATTTTTGTTAAATGAAGTTTCATCCAGAGTAAAATAAATTCTTATATCAATATATGTGTATTTATTTATTTATTCAAAAAATTTGATTATTGCTTAAAAGGAACTAAAGTTCCTGACGTGTGTCCCGCGACACATTCTACCTTTTTCTTGCCAACCCAATATTAGCAAGCTCAAAAAAATGGAACAGTATTTCTTCCATGCATAATTATTTAAATATATGTGTAGTTGAATTAACTTAGTGCAGTGTCCTAAATTTAAATTACAAAGAGATCTTCACGGTATTAAACGTTCGTTAGAGAACATACTAAACGAAAATTACAACATAGAAAACGTATTAGGGTTCCTTAACCAAACTAATCTTTGTTCTAACATTTAAGGTACCTACCACACAACTAGTATGTATTGTATTTTATTGTTAACTAAAACCTTGTTTCTTGTAGTGTCCCACTGCTAATAACCCTTAATGGTTGATGCAGTTTGATATTAAAATAAAATAAAAATAACTTTCACAGAACATTCAACATCACACACCCTGTACAGAAAGCTGCGTCTGTTCCTGTTGTATGTCAACCATCATGAATTACTTAAACGATCGTTATATCCATAAACGTTACGTTACGGACAAAATTTACTATAAATCAAAGTAACATGTGCTATTTCGACAGCTCCTGATTGATTGGGAATCTGATATTCCATATTATATGAACCCCGAATTGATTTAATCATGAGTGTGTGTGTGACAGAGGGGGAAGGCAATACATAACGATGAGAAAATACTATGTATATTTAAAAGAAAAAACATCGGCAACATATATTTGCGCTTGAAATACATTTAAAAAAATTGTGGAAGGTTCATTGGAAGGTCATAATGTAAACAGTAAATTCAATATAGGCAGCTTATTTTATTTTAACTCAATACTTATTTTATTAAATCTCCGAGGGAAGTTTTGACCCATAAAAACGAAAATACATATAATGCCCTTTAACAGGTTGGCTGCTGTAATGCTAAAAGAAAATCGGCCTCTAAGGCCAACTTTTTTTTTCCTTTTAAAGGTTGATTAAGTTGTCTAGAACCATTCTGCGTTATTTATTTAAAAAAATGTTTTTTCTTCTTTTTTTATGAGACATGAGTTAAGGTCACGCGGCCTCAAAATATGAAATTAGACCCAATAGCCGCGTGCACCAAATGTAGTGTCCCACTTCGACATGACTGTGCCTGTTGAATCATGTTGGATGAGAGCATTCTTTGTTATGAACATCTTCAAAAAGAATCTGGACGAGCCCAAGCCCAAAAAAAAGCTTCACGAACAAAACTAAAGTGCACGGACTGTGAAAAATATTTTTGCCTTAGTTGTTTTTTCCAGGTGCATAATTGTACCAAATAATTTTTTTCAAGTATTTGTTACCAATTTTTATGTTTTCTTTATATTTTTGAGTTGAATTTGCATTTGTTTTTCATTTGATGAAAATAGTTTATTTTTGATATTTTTTCATTTTATGAATCATTGCATGCCATGAGCAACCGCTTATGAGTCTCAGATTCAAAAGCCAAAATCAGTTTCTGACACTTACAGCCATGTTCTTTCAGTCCCATATAGTTTGTATGGGACTGAGAGGCGAAGCACGGCTCTCCTGGCTTTTGTGTAGAATTACCGCCGAGACACCAACGGTGTATCACGCGGCTGCTATCGAAAGTATCCTGAGACACAATATTTGTGTCTCATGGTAGCCAATGTGTTAAAATTCTGAGAAGCCACTGTTAAAACGATCTTGGTACTAGAAAGTAGCCATACACGTATTCAAAACCCATGCAAAAATATTCTGCAATGGGTCTTTTCTTTCAAAACTTTTTCAAGATGAAAAAAAAAATGCTTTTTATTCTGAAGAATTCCTGCAGATTTGAGAAAACAATCAAAAACAATATACTGTGTGTATTTTTATAATTTTAAAAATAAAAAGTTTTACAATACAATAATATGATAATAATAATTTTCTATACCCAACTCAATTTTTAGGAAAAAATAATACGCTTATTGTACATGTTTAAATTCAATATTATATTAATTACAAAAAATAATAAGCAGTATTTTAATTATTTGAAATCCTAACTCTAAAACACAACTGATCACTAATGAATTTCTCAATTTGTTTGAAACTAAAAATCACAACATAATTATTGTTGTCAAATGCAATCTCCCTATCAGTCAGCGGACCACAAGATTTCAACATAAGTGCTCTGTAATCATTTCCAGAACAACTCAAAATATCTATTTCAAAATTATATTTGATGCTGTCTTCTGAAGAACCAATTAGCTGTGCAGCAAACATGAACTCTTCGTTATTATAAGAAAAATGAAGTTTAAAAAGCAAAGATTTGTGCTTGATGATGAAACAATCATCTAGGAGATTTTCAAGGGGATCCTCATTATCTTTGTGGAAAGGTATAGATACTATATCCAATTCTAACAAGTTTTCATAATGAAATTTTTGTATATGATCATATAAATCCTTAAATGGCATCTTAGTTTCACATAAAAAGTAATCTTTAAGGGGACATGGATATGGTGAGTACATACATGTTGCTTGATGTAATTTTATATCTTTAGGTTTAGCTGAATATTTACATTTGGAGTTTTTACAGGGATAGTTGATGTGTTGGATAATATGTGCCAGAGCAAAATTTTGTGTATTTTGGAACTCTTTTCTACATAATGGACATTCAGTCACAACTTCTTTACAACTAAGACAGATACTATGACCAGTTATACATTGATGGATTGGAGGAACCATATACTCCAAACAAACCTAAAAAATACACAGATTTCAGCAAAATAAAATATTATAAAATAATAGTATATTATTAAACGAGCAATTTATGATATCCATTATTCACGCTGGGTGACGTTTGCGTCCCGAGCCGCAGGCGAGGGGCGCAAGTCACCCGAGTGAATATTGGCCATAATTTGCGAGTAGAATACTATACTTTGTCCACGACCCTTGATTTGTTCATTAAATAAAAGTCAACTAACTTCCAGTTCATAAAGTTATAATATGTAGACATATAGTTATCTTTCGATTTTTCTGGCAGCAGTCCTATAGTCGTTAATTTCGCCGCTTCTTTTATTTCAGTTGATGTAGAAGAAAGTTCATTTCCACTATCCGAATTCAATGAATTCATCGTTGCCGTAATATTGGGAAAAGTAGAATTCGATAGATGGCGCTCTGAAATGTCAACGTCATCTTAGCAACGAGTAAAACAAATCAGCTGCCGTATAAGCCCTTTGATATTTAAGTGGTTTTATTTTGCTGTTTTAGTTATTTTCAGTGTGTGTTTTGTAAAACTTTTGCTTTTTCTTTGATTGTGCTTTAGTATTTTGTGTTGTTAAACTAAATTTTGACTCCTGATATTTTTATTTTTGGAGTAATAGGTATGGTTGATATTTGTGAAAAGTACAACAAGCGTTCAATTAACTATTTAGTTTTAGCTATGATTTCGTGTTTTTATTTAATTTTTGATATAATTATATCTATAAAAGTTGCAAGGAAGGTACGTAGGTTTGTATTGAGTGAAAAGTACAAACGTTCAATCAACAGTTTAGGTCTGATTTCGTGTTTTTATTTTATTTGATATAATTTTATCTACAAAAGTTGCAGAGGGAAGGTACGTTTGTATTTAGTAATATTTTAATACTTATTTTCTCTTTGATCTGCAATGAAAACAAAAAATAGAATGACATAACCTCTTCCATAATATATCTGATTATATAAGAATATTACCTCAGAATTGATGACAGTTGAGTTAAAAATAAAAACAGTTTTAAACTTGTCACTGACACAAAATTGAACAAATGAAGTACGAATTTACGGTAATTACGTTGCTTTGCATATAATACAAAAACGATGCAAAACGAATTAATTAACTCGTTGCGACAGTTACAATTTTTTCCGCCAGATATCTTATTGATTCTACTCCGCCCAATAGCAAGTTCGTAACAATTTGGTATTACTTTACTAACGTCAAAATTAAATAATTTGACATATATAGAGATGGGCGATACTGTGTAAAGTATCAATACAACGTACCGTTATAAATATATTGTTTTGAAATACTTAATATTAGAAAATATCGTTATGAAAAGTATTATCAATACTAAAAATTTCGATATTTTATCGATACGATATATTTCAGAAACAAATTTCCTGAACAAAATACACAGATTTAATAGTTTATTTCATATTGTACCCCCATCTCTAGTCACCTATGTGATGAAATGTTCTGAGTGTTGAATTGTCATGGAGTGAATTATGAACATGTTATGAACCATAATACACTCCAGTGTATTATGAACCATAATTCACTCTAGTAGATATATGGGTACCATATACCTTTTGTTAGGAGGTAAAATATCGACTTATTATTAGGTGGTCATGGACAAATATTTTTTATTTGTTGATATCAAAACTGAGATCAAAACAATATCTGATTTTGTTTCATTTCATTTAATAAAGTTCCCAAAAACTTTATTAATGTAGCATTTGCCTTCAAACAATCATAATTTAAGTAAAAAGGAATACTTCAAATAAATCTACATACATTGAATAAAAAAGAACAAACTCCCAATTTAAAATTTGATTTGTAAAATTACAACCACTCACCATACATTCCAGCTCTTGAAGGAGTTCGTAATTAATGTTTGGATTCGTCTCTTCCCCATCCTCTTCATCATCACAAGATATTTCTTGATTTTCTCTAAATATCTCAATTTTTACTAAAATTACCAATGGATAATTTAAGACACTGTTTAAAACATATCTATTGATATGAACAGTTTGGTTAACTTTTTCAGAAACTTCATGAGACTTGTTTCTACTTTCTAAAATAATTTTGTAGGAAGCACAGCCTTCAAAAGGGTCATGTCCCATGTGTGACACTGTGCAAATAAACATGTGTTTTTCTGTGTCATTTTTTAGATTTACTAGATAAAGCCCTTCTCCATATGGAAAAAGGTAATTTACATTATGGCTGTTGACAAAATCTATTTCAAAAAAATTCTCATCTAGTATCAACATTTGGTGTTTTTCCTCAAAATGGTCCAAAATGTTCTTAACAAAACCTCTCCAGTGACAGGCTGGATTAGATATAGCTGGACAATTATATTTTCTAAATCTGCACATCTTTTCATGCTCAGCCACATCTTTTGGATATAAGTTTTCTAGACAGCCATCTTTATTAAAACTACAAGGAAATTTAAGATTTTGCGCTAAAACCTCATAAGCCTCATTTCGTACTCCATTTTCAGGGTAAGGGCATCTACCACAAGTTGAACCTCCTTTACAGCAATAAACAGGGAACTGAGATAAAACTCTCTCGCATGTTACACATAGTAGATCAGGTATATTTTCAGTCTGAACAAAGTTGGCAATGTTTTTCTTTCTGAAAAAAAAAGGATTGTCGAATTATAATTTTTGTTTCCTGTGTGGTGTTTTAGTAATTAAAAACATAATTCAAAAGAATGCCAAAAGACGGAAGTCACTCCAAAATGTCTCAACTTGCGGTGGAGAGCATTTAACTAAAAATTTAAACTTGTGCCCAGAATTTAAACGGCAAAAAGCTATCAAAGAAATGATGTCAACAACAAATGTAAGTTATCAGGATGCTTCAAAGCAAATTGCAAAAACTTCATATGCGGACGTATTATCAAAAAACACAACAAAGCCTGCAAACTCAAATCTGAATAACCATACGTCACACGTAAATACCAATGCAAATCAACCTATTACCTCAACAACCCAATCAAACTTCACCCCAATACCCCAATATAATAATCCATTCACTAAGCAAATAATATCAAATAAAAATACCAGCAACCTAACTATGGGCAACAAAAGACAAAGACCAAACAGTCCCGATCCCACAATCATTGCACATAAAGAAATGCTTTTTTCCCCTAGAAATGAAGGTCCCACCCAGTACAGAAATATTAAATAACCCCAAGTATACATCAAATATTAATACCACAAATTTATTTTTACACAGTATAGGAGCAGACTCCAGTATGATGAGAGCCATGCTGGAACTTGTATCTATTATTATCAATAATCTTAGAGAAACAAATAACTTTAATGTAACAAAAAATGATTTAGAACAAATAATTAGTAAACAAATAAATGTTAGTATTTCTGATAAAACATTAAATTCGCAGACATAAATATAAGTAAAAAGATTTTACAATGGAATTGCCGTTCAGCGGTTGCTAACAAGGAGAACCTCGAGTTTCTTTTATCTCAAAACAACATTACTCTAGCACTTCTATCAGAAACATGGTTTAAACCAGATAATAATAATAACGTTTATTTGCAAAAGAAAGGAAAAAAAGTTACAATGTAGCAACACCAAAATACAAAATACAAAAAATACAAATAAACATGAAAAGGACACAAAAGTATTTCAAATACTTGTTTGTGTTAAGATAATACAAGTTTTTTTTTTTTTTTTTTTTTAAACATTACATTACATTACATTTCCTAATTAAATTTCGAACACACATATACATTTGAATAAAATATTAATAAAACAAAAAATATATATTATAAACAAATGGATCAAGAATCAACATTCATACAATATACGAGGGTTTGTTAAAAGAAAAAAAATTTTTTAATAGATATCTTAGTTATATGTTTTATATTCAAGTGACGGGAGCTGACTCTTTTGTTTATTTAAACGATATCTTGTAGTACACTATTTGAAGAATAATTGTCGTTTATCCAAAAATTTGAGTTTCTTTATAGCAAAAATATATAGAGTACGAATAAAACTAAAAAAGAGAACCAAAACCAATAGGTTGTAGGGGAAATGTACAGAGCTCACCCCTCAATCAACTTATTCACTTCATATATATCCAAACCAATTATAAAACGTTTAATCCTTTTCTTAAAGAGGTTTATATTATTTAGTGAAAAAATATATGATTTGTACATTTGTGGCAAAAAATTATACAGTTTGGCAGCTATGTATGAAAAACTTCTTTGGCCGACTGCTTTGTTTATTTGGGGCATTTGAATGTTTTTGTTAATGTTGTGGCGCGTTTCATATTTGTGTTCTATTTTATTGAGCATATTTTTATGATTGTACACATACTTAGCAATATTATAGATATATAGTTGTCGAATAGTCATAACACCACTTTCCTTAAATAATTGAATTGTAGAATATATGTATGGTTTATTAAAAATTATTTTCAGAACCTTTTTTTGCAATACTTTTATCTTATTTAAGTGAGTTGGAAGAATCCCTCCCCAACCCAGAATTCCGTATTGCAATCGAGATTCTACAAGTGAATAGTAAATTATCTTTAAATAGTTTATACTTAAGAGCTTTTTTAAACATTTAAATTTAAATAGCATGTATCTTAAAGTTTTCGCTACCGCACTCATCTGCTCATCCCATTTTAAATGTTGGTCCACAATTACACCAAGATATTTAATACATTTTGCGGAATTTATCTCAATTTCTTGGTACAATTTTCAAGGATACAATTTTCAAGGATATAATATAGTCAGATCAGACCGTGACGATGGTTACGGAGGAGTAGCCATTATCATAAGAAATAACTTAATATTTTCCGAAATTAATATTTATAAACCAATAAATATAACATGTTCATGTATATCTATAAAAATACTACCGGACAATAAGCAATTATATATAACAAGATAGAATTACGAGAGTGGATTGTATTTCTTAAAAACATACCTAAGCCTTTTCTAATAGCAGGAGACTTTAATGCCCATCATATATCGTGGAGCTGCGAATTTGATAATATTTACGGAAATATATTATCACAAGCTATAGAACAGTGTAATCTCGTATATCTAAATGACGGATCTACTTTAATGTCACATGGTCGGAAATCAGCAATAGACTTATCTATATGCACCCAATATATTGTTCAACACTTCTCATGGACAGTTATTAACGATCCCCATGGATCAAATCACCTACCAATCAATATAACTATAGAATATACTAACAAAATTTCTTCCGAAACAAATTCAACACACAATATATGGGCACTCAAGAAAGCCAATTGGAATTTATATTTTACAATACTGGAGAGCAAGGACACACCAACGACATTTAACGATTTAATAAAACAGATAAATGACGCAGCTGATATTGCAATACCAAAAAAATCAATCAACAATAATCGCAAAATAATCGTGGAACGAGAATTGCAACAAGTGTGCTAGAGAGAGGAAAAATGCTTTTCTAAAATATAAGCTAAATCCAAATTCAGAGAATTTAATAGAATATAAACGCCTAGATGCTCTAGCGAAAAGGAAATTTAAACAAACAAAAAAACAAAAATGGGTTGAATATTGTGAAAGATTAAATAAAAACACCCCGATAGGAGAAGTTTGGGAAAAAGTTAATAGATATAAAAATAGACGACGACAAAATAAACTACCAATAGACCCCGAAGCAGCCTGGATTGAAGAATTTCATGAAAAAATATCTCCTCCATGGGTAGAAAATAATACTGATCTTTACCTGTCCTTACAGTCAGTGCCCAAGAACAACATATATATATATACTTAAACCATTTACCCATTGGGAATTAGATAAATCTCTAAAGCAAACAAATAATAGTGCACCGGGTGAAGACAACATTTCATACTCAATGATTTATAACCTACCCAAAAAACATAAAATATCATTGCTTGATATATTTAATAGCATTTGAAATGGAGACACAGAAATACCTTTTAACTGGAAAAATTACATTGTAATGCCCATTAAAAAACTGGATAAGCAATCAGATCAATGTACCTCATATAGACCTATATCACTAGCTTCATGTATTTTAAAAACTTTTGAAAGACTTATAAAAAGCCGACTAGAACATTGACTAGAAAAAGAATATATGCTGCCCGAATCTCAGTATGGATTCCGTAAATCTCGATCAACATTAGAGGCGTTAACATTACTTGTGACAGATATACTTACTAGTTACACGCAGAAAAACATCACTACCGCAGTTGTTATTGATATTTCTTCAGCATTTGATAATGTAAATCTAGATATTCTGTTCTATGAATCAGTAAATATTGGTATACCAACAAATATCAGCAAACTATTAATTTCCATATACACAGACAGAAAACCCTTTCTTAAAATAAACCAAGAGATTACTACACCCCGTTATACCAATATCGGACTACCACAAGGATCTATCCTTAGTCCCTTACTTTATATAATTTACACTATTGACTTGGAAAACACCTTATGCTCCTCCAGGATAATTCAGTTTGCAGATGATATAGTTGTATATTCTTGCGAAAAAACTATTGAAAAATGTCAATCGAAACTAACAAGTGATTTAAAAAATATTGGGGACTGGCTGGATACAAATAATCTGAGTTTATCACAGCAAAAATCAGAGATATGTATATTCACTAGAAAAAGAAATATTACTGAACAGCATCTACAGTTGGGACCGTATCAACTCCCAGTGAAAAACACTGTTAAGTACTTGGGTTTATATTTAGACAGAAAATTATTATGGAAGGATTGTGTCCACCAAATCATTAAAAAACAGAAAACGCAATCAATATCCTAAGAGCATTCTGCCATACAAAATGGGGTGCAGACCCCAATATAGCACTAGTATTCTACAAAACAATGGTAAGAAGTATCATAGATTACGGTAGTCACCTTTACGGATCAGCAAGAAATGTACATCTAAACAAGATCGAAGTACAAAAAAACAAATGTCTCAGAATCAGTTTAGGCTATCTCAAATCAACACCTATACCTATAATAGAAGCTGACAGTGTTGAGCCCCACTTAGGTATAGAAGACAACTGATAAGTCAAAAAATTATAGCCAAAGGTTTATCGAAAAGTGCAAGATACATAAAACCGATATGTGATTTGACTATTTTGGTATTAACACATAATTACTGGCATCACAAAATTACTCCACTCATTATATTATTATTATATTATACTCTGAAAATATATATACAAATAACAAGTTACTTTATTACTCGGAAGACCCAACTACATTATTCTTACTTAAAATACATACCTTTTATTTCGATCTCAATCAAGATTTTACAAATATTTCACGCACAAAATGGCCAAACCACCAGCATTTATATACCGATGGATCAAAAATCAACCGTCAAACAAGTTGTGCTTTCTTTGAATCAAACTCCGATTATCCTGTTAAATTTAAACTTCCAGACATAGCTTCTATATATACCGCAGAACTATTTGCTATACTTCAAGCCCTTCAATATATACTAACAAGAAACGATAAAAGTTTTATAATTTTAACGGACAGTAAAAGTTGTGTAGATAGATTAAAAAATTTGGATTCTACTTCAAGTCTTAATCACATTGAAGCCGAAATTTTAAAGACACACTTTGAAATTAACCAACAAAATAAAACACTTATAGTGGCGTGGATAAAAGGACACTCAGGAATTAGAGGAAACAATATCGCAGATGCCTTAGCAAAATCGGCTTTAACTACAGGCGAAACGATAAAACAAAATTACATTCCCTACACCGATTTGTACCCAACATTCAAAGAAAAGTTGAAAGAAAAATGGCAAGAAAAGTACAAGTGTTCAACAGTCGGCTTAAATTACGTCACATCTCAAAGCAGCCTTACAACAAAAAGTTGGTTTAGTACAGTTAGCAAAAGACATTTTATTGTAACAATCAATAGAATAAGATCAGGACATGCTCTTACTCCTAAATACCAGCATAAAATAGGTGTCGCGAATAGTCCAAACTGTGAATGTGGTATAATAGGTGATATCAACCATATGATTTTAGAATGTGAAAGAAATATGGACAGCATTAACCAACTGTATGAAGACCTAATTAAAAACAAATGTAATTTTTCCGTCAACACAAACTGCATAATCTTTAGCAACAACACTAACATAATATTATTGTATTTATCAACATTTAATCTGATGCAAAATAAAATTCTAAATTCTAATGAAAATGTAAGCAATATTGCGACAGAACAAATTGTAAATGTGTCAACGAAAAAAAAATAATAATTAATAAAAAAAATAATAATTAATAAAAAAATCATTATACAGAGCAACTACAGACACACAATACTAACCATTAGCATAACTAAAAATTGATCTGGCTAATTGGTTTTTGCCAAAGCCATCTAACTGAAGAAAAAAGAAAGATATGATAGTCTACTAGAAATGGAATCCACTGAAGTGCACGTTACAGGAACGGTTTTTATTGGGATAGCGCTTTTTTTCGCTTATTTTGGAAATGTTAATAAAACGCGTTTGTTGTTACTTTTTAGTGTATGATTATTTTTGTTTTCAAAATATGTATGACTCAGTTTGGTGATTTTGTGTATTGAAGTGTGTATCAATAATTAACAACTATTCCAATGATAAATCATAAGAAAACCTGGATAAAAACTTATGATGCTATCCTGGTAACGCAGACAATTGATTATTGGAAATTTCTCTTTCTAACATTGGTAACCAAATTTGACTACATTCGGCTGAAATACTAGCTACACATTTATCTGCATTTAGTTGTATTAAAGCACTTTCTTTGATTTTTCGTCTTTTATTATTGGGCTCTTTCAATATTATTTTTGTCGAATCCCATTGAATTTTATGACCCTCTTCTCAAGCATGTTTACAAATACCTGACTTGAAGAACTCCCTATCTTTGATATATTTTTATGTTCACTTATTCGGACTTTCAATGGTCTAGATGTTTCACCTAAATAGAATTTGTCGCATTCACAAGATATCTGATATATGCAATTTTTTGAAGATTGTAAAGTAAGTACAGAATACAGAACTTATAAAAACTTATTTTTGTATGACAACTGACAAGTGAAAACCCATAGACTATTTCTCTATGTGAGAAACTGTGAAACCACATGTGAAACTCCGCTCTGCCGCTGAGGATTGACCGTAGTTACGAGGGAGATATATATGTTATTTCAATCTAACAAGTTTAATATTTTGCATGGAAAATAATTAAGAGGTTTTCACTGTTATTCTGAAAAAAAATTACAGACAAACGTTACAGGAGTTATGGAGTATAGAAATAAAATCAAATAATTGATGATCTTTTATTATTTTCTAATGCCTTGAAATTTGAAAATTATGAGTCTTCGCGAGTTAGTATAAGTTTCGGTGTGGACTTGAAAAATTTTCCAAAACCTCAAAAATCTAAAATCCATCTCCAAGGTTTTTCGATGTGGAAAATTCCTCTTTTTATAGAAAATTCTATTCTAAATCGAATGGCGTAGACTAGAACCTTGCAAACCTTAAGGTTCCCGAGATATTAGCCAATATGTGAAGAAATGTCAAAAAGTCAGACTCCAGGTTTTCATAAGACTGGCCATAAAATGATAAGGGTTTTGAAAAACTTGAATTTTATTTCATTTTATGGGGTTTCAGAACAAGCAAAACTTTTTATCAAGAATAACATTTTTCACTAAATTAATATTCAAAAATTTTTCACCTATAGGATACTCCATCTGAAGAATTAGTTGAAATTTAACTGCACTGGTTCTAAACCATAATCTTTTTTATTAGAAATATATTTTGTTTTATACATGAATAACAACTCACAATACAGCATTTAGTTAAAAAATGCATAAAGACATAACATGAGAAAAAACACGTATCGCTTATTCGACACTTCTTGGCATTGTCCGTTGCTCGCGCCTATTCGCGCCGCTGCCGGTATAAAAACGAAACATTGTCCCGACATGGGCGTAGCATGGAGGGTGAAACGCAACACCATCCGTGGACACGCTGTATGATGAAACAAACATAAAAATTTGTTTGATAATTTTAATATTTATTTTTGTTCCTGTAGCTGTAGTTAGCTAAATTTTTTTTTAGCTTAACGTGCCTCGACAGCGCTGGTCATTGGCACAGAAAAAATAAATACAGATATTTACATAATTATTACAAATATTTAAATTAGATTTTACAGTATAGGTTAGTAGCTTTCAGGAACTGTAAGACTTTCTTGATTTCGGTAGGGCAGTGGAGCATTTCCTTGAGGTTGGGCCTAAGATCAAGTTGTTTATATATAGCAGAAAATTGTTTGCAGTCCGTCAGTATGTGCTTAACGGTCACAATATCGTTACAGCTATGGCAAACGGGACGATTTCCTGAAGACATCAGATATCCGTGTGAGAGTTTGGTATGACTGATTCGGATTCTTCTGATTGTAGTAGCCTCTCTCCGGGTTAAGAAGTTAAGGGAGAGAGGAGAAGTGGATGATGGATATCATGAAGTGCTGTCATGCTATTGCGCCACAGGTGTCGCCAAGAATCTTGTGTAACGTTTTTGAAGTGGATATTTAGGTCGGTTGCGAGTTGGACAATGTGTGTTGGGTCGTTATTAGTGGTAGCATCTTTCGCGTGGCGGTCCGCAGTTTCGTTACCATCAATGCCGATGTGAGATGGAAGCCAGATGAGAGAGACTGTTATATCTTGAGCAACGAGAGTTTGATAGATGTCGTGTATATTATGGACAATTGGGTGGTAAGTGAAGATTGACTTGATTGACTGAATGGAGGAAAGGGAATCAGTGCATATTGCAATATTTTTGTGAGGTAGGTGGATGCTTTTGAAAGCTTGAAAAATGCTTTGTAGCTCGCCTGTGTGAACGCTTAGCTAAATTCATTTCACTTACGATTGTTGATTCTGTTGAGGTTGCATATTATATCCTGTGTTTGTTTGGAATGTGTTATTTGCAAATGTTTTCAATCCTGTAGACGGATTGTTGAAAAATCCTCCTGGTTTTACAGTGTTATTTCCAAAAAGTGATGGTGGTTGAGTTTGCAAACCTTAAAAGAAACATTCAATATCCATCACTTAAAAACTAGTAAAAAATGCAATACAACTTACTTGTACCTAAACTGTCACCAACATCAGAAGTTGCATTAGTTCCAAAGGCAGGAGCAGTTGGTTTGCCAAGT
>CAJUYI010000709.1:59509-89068 GCA_910591695.1 Galerucella pusilla | reverse complement strand
GAATGGAAATTTTTAATGACAAAAGGGTGTGCTCTCTGTCTTCAGACAGGCGCATTGCAATTCGAGCCTTATTGAGTGAATGGAGAACTTAAAATTAGGTACAGACGGGTACATGGAAATTATGCAAATTTTTGTTCTTGCAAAGCAGGAGTTGGTGGCCGATGTAAACAAGCTTTTTCCTCTAACCACGTAGGTTATTGAGAGTCTACTATCCAATTTTCATTTCCCTCGTGAAATCTATGAAGTTATTTTTTCTTTTCAGTGTCTCTTTTGATCACAGAAAAATGATTACTAGACATTATAGGAGCTGAGGGGTTGCTTTGCCTCTAAAAAGGCAATTTCCTAACACTAACAACTAGTAAAATATAACAATAACGAAGATGATCAAATGAAAACGGTTTAAAAAAAATACTAAATTAATAAAAATCAATGGTAAACCAACATTATAAAGCTGTGGTTAGAAAACAATGTGGCAGAAACTAGTTTACATTTGAGCCACCAGAGTGCGTATTGCTTCTCTTGAAATGCCATCGGCGCGACCCACTTCGCATGAACAAAAATCACTCATTCGACCACTGGGTAGAGGGAGTGATTTGAATATTGACCACCACAAAAAATATTCATTTCTTCAGATACACATAGGTAATATCCATGTATGATATCAATTCAGACAAGCATTTCAATATTTTTCCTATATTCCAAAGACAGGGATCAATATGACCTCATACGGCGCTAATAGATAAAAGCCGTGATAAATTAGGAATGATATGCAGAACAAGATTGAGCTTACTTGTACGTGTTTATTACATCGAAATATTAAGTCAAGAATTCTTAGCCTCATAGTGCCCTTGGTTCAGAAGATCCAGAACAATTCATTTTTAAAAGTGTCAAAATGACCCTTTCGGCGCTTCTATAGTTTTAATTCATAATTGGTGAAAGGCATTGCAATAGTTCCCAAAGTAAACTTCTTATAAACAGCTGGATTAATTGTTCTGATGAAATTTTTAGTATATGTTCGAATAATTACCTGGATGGTTTAGATAATAGATCACTAGGTGGTTTTGTTGTTTAGAATCACAAGTATTGGTCTTAGCGACTGGCGCTGCTATCGAGCTCATACTGAACCTTTCTTAAGCGTTTTTTTTGCCCTCGAGGTGGGGTGGAAGCTAATGCCTTTCTGACAGCGGGCAGTGCAATGCTGTGAGTTCATGTGGGACTTTCACCGCACTAAACCACCCTCCTCATCCATTTGGAAAGAAGGAAACACCGGAAAGAGACAGTTGTCTCGTGCGTCAGGTCTCCTTCTGCTTCTTTCAGTTATCCTGTATGGTTTGTTGATAAGCCCTTTCCTCTGTTTCCTTATCCTTCATAATGACGGTAATAAAACGCGTCATCTGTTCCCAGTACATTTTGTTCTCCAGTATTTTTCGGATGATATTCACAGTTGTTGGTAGATCACCTGTTTCCCGAATCATTTTTCCTCGCTGCCGAAAGATCCATGTCCTGGTAGAAATTGTGTGAGGAAATAGGATGTTGTTCTGTGCTCACACTCCATCCACTGTCTTATGTTAGTTATCAGTCTTCTAGTCCTCGCAGCATTTTTAGTGCGTTTTTCCCACCTCTCCTGCCATCTCTTAAGCGTCCTCTCTATGGCCATCTTTCTATTACCATCAAATCTTCCACCTATTTCGTATAAAAAGCATCTTTCTGATACCATGATGTCCGCGGGCGGAAAGCCCGAGATAACTTGCGCGGCCTAAGCAGAGACCGTCCTGTATACTGATATCGCCCTAAGCAAACTCTTCCTTTGCATCGATATCAAGGTGTTACAGTTCCGCTTTGTTTTTATTGTCTCCCTCCAGACCGGTGCCGCGTATAATATATGCTGTGTATTGCCTGGCATACTTTCCTTTTGCAGTAACTGGGTCCTCCTACATTGGGCATAATCCTCTGTTTGTGCCCCTTTTTTCGCTGCCTTGTCCGCAATGTGCTTTATATGTTGTGAGAAATTTAGGCTCTTGTTGAAAATCACTCCCAGGTATTTCATGTTCTTGGTAGCCTCAATCGTTTGTCCCCCTACCGTTATGTTATGCTTCTTGGGCCTTTTACCACTAATACTTCCGTTTTCTGGGGAGCAATCTGCAATCCTTTGCTCCTTGTCCACTTTACGGCGTGAGAAATAGTTCTCTCTGTTCTCTTCCTGACTTCTATTTCATCTTTTCCTTCCACTACGTATATGAGATCGTCAGCATATGCTACTGCGGTAACTTCCCGATCCTACGGTAGCCTCAATATTCCGTCATATACTATGTTCCACAGTACCGGTCCCATGACTGAACCCTACGGGTTACCTATACATCTTTGTGACTTACTATCCCGGACTTTATTATTCTCTTTTCAAAGTAGCTTCCTACGCAATTTATCAAGAAGCAACTTATTCCGCCCTCTAACATCCGTTGTATTATGTGTTCCCATTTTGCAGTGTTAAATGCGTTTCTTATGTCTATTGAAGTCAATAGGCCTCATTTTTATTTTATCTTATTCTCGACATTCATCATAGCGGTTACCGTGGATAGTTTACTTCTAAATCCGTGTTGGTGTTCTGATATCAGTCTTAAACGTTCTTAAACGGTTGGACCAATTTTTATAAAAGTTTGCTGGTCACTTGTGAACTGAACTGTCATTCATTTAGGAAAGATAACGATTCCTTCCATTAAAAAATTTGTCCATAGTCCGAATTTACATATGCTACTAGCAAGACAATGCTAGCACAGGACAACGACTTTCTTCTTACTTCACTACTAGCTTTAGTTTCTTCAGGTGCCCATTCAGGTGACAGCAGTATCCTATCAGGACACCTGTCAAAGCTTTTAGTGCAGTTTTACTCTGGCCTATAGGTAAGTATATAAGCGGGCCCCCTATTTCGGCATTCTCGTTCAAAATAGCTTAACAAAGATGTTACCATCTCTTCACATTTACTGTTCAGCTGCTTCTGCATTCTATTAACTTGTACACACTGCAGATTTGCCTAAATAATTAGTTATGAAAATAACTGTTTTTTTTTTAATTTTAATCTTAAAGAATCAATGAATTTAAAAGCACCAAAAAAACTTGTAAATATTAGACGATGATTCAATGTCCATAAACGTCAAAACAAACTGGGGAATTTTACCGTTGGTCTGACAACGTGTTGAAGTTTTGCCAACCCGTTAGCTGTAAATTGCCCTGTCTGTTGAGGATAAATTGTAGGTATTTACGATTGGTAAATTAATATTTATTCTGATAAACAGGAATAAAGTAACTAAAAATTACGTTATCGTCTTTTTATCGTGAAAATCTTATAATAGTGGAGTTTATTCATCATCCTTTTCAAAAAATACATGAATTTAAAACAAACCACGCAATAGTCTATCTATAATCTAAGATCTAAAAAGATTAAAATTGTTTACAACAAAAACTACATTACATTTACATAGATAAACATATTTTAACAAATATTAATAATATCCTAGTATTCATCACAATGCTTAATACCTATAAATATATTCGAAAACAATACGTGTATTTCATCATTTTCAATTTTCAATAAGTTCTTACACGATATCTCGAGATGAAAATACTCACTATAAATTTTTTGATTTTTTTGGTTACATTTTAGCAACCTATGTCGATTGGAAGCGAAGTGTATTAGTACCTATTTTAGAGCTCCAAGTAGGAATAGCTGTGCTGTCCTACAGTATTTTGTTTGAGTTGAGTTTGAGTTGCAATACAGGGTGATTATCTTTAAAACCATTAAGATTTGGGGATACTAACAGATATTACCTTTTTTTGTTGTAATAATGTGGCTTTAATTATTCTTTACAAAAGTAGCGCAAAATAGTGTTGCGTACATTTCTGCCGCATACGTGGCCTTTGTGGCCCCCTTCTACAAAATACATCGAAATAGGTACAAAATTATTATTTCTCATATCAAAGAACCCCTAACCTCAAATGTTTGTGCATGTACGTCAAAAAGCGGTAAAGTTATTGTAAAAAACGAAAATTAAAATTTCATGTTAATATCTACTTAATATCAACATTTTATTAAGGCTGGTTGGTTTAAATTGCAATATTTTGAAGTGAAGATTGTACTGTACTTTTATGTACAATTACTTAAGGACCACCCTATATATGCCTAGAATGCTTAAAAAATACTTGGATTTTTCCCCAATCTTTGGGAGTATTTGGTTCCATGCCCATATACTCCTATCCCAGTCCCTTTTATCAACATCTGTAAACCCTTGAATTGCTCATTATTTTCCTTTTCTATTTGTTACTAGCCTTCCTACATACTTTTTATCATACCATCCCGTGGCGTGTCCCAGGATTTTTTATGATTCCCTTTCTACTTAGTCTGTATCTTCTCCTTTCTGCAGCACTTTCCACCATATGCTGCCTGAAGTTATGAAGAACAAATTGATCGTTTTAAACGCAGTATATAGTTCAAAGATTTATCAGCTGAAAATTGATGGTTAATTTTTGATCTCAGTTTTAATTATATAAAAAGCATTGAACAGTGCTTCATTAACTAAAAAAATGTAATAAAAATGAAAATGCGTTTGTATCCCATTATTTTGCTCAAAGACTAGATAAGTAAATATTTATTCCCTTTTTGCATTTTTTTATAGACCAAATGTGACTCAGTGGGTACTTAATAATGTTTCGACAAATTACAATAAAAAACCAATCAGAGATTCTTATCAATATTTCTCAAGAATATTTTTATCATAATATGTTTATTTACATTTCAAGTGTTGCTATAATTATTATATAAATAAAGTGATATTATAGAACAGCCACAAAACGATTATCGATTTTAAAAATGAAGTTCTTAACCGCTACCATTTTTACTTTTTTGATTGCTCTTCAAATTGTTGCTTCCATATCTGATGGTGTTGGTGATCAGCAAATTATACAAGGAGATTGTTCCAACCCTGACGACACAAAATTAGTATACCGTGACCATGTGGTAAAAAATGCCATACCCTTCGTAACAAGGGAAGAGACCGTAAGTTTTACCTTTTGTATTATTATTATTACAACAAATTATGTGCTGAGAACCGAAGTTCCATGAACGTAATATAATAATAAAAAAAGCAATACGTAGCTCATAACAAAGTCGTATGTACAGTCGTAAGGAAGTCTTTTGTCACCTTTGCACATTTTCAAGTCTATTCTGTATTGAATCCACAAAAATCTTATATGTTTTCAGGTTAAATATAGTGGAGACCTAATCATTTATTGTCTAATGGCTACGTCAGATGCATCAAACAATTCAACTGCGGAACTGACTGCAGGAGGAGTGGATCACAAATTTGTTACTTTGGAACTTAAGTCTAGCAAAGGTCATTCTTTAAATTACTATGTATATGTTTATGCCGATTAAATATGTTTAAATTAAATATTAAATTTGCTTGGAAGCCCTACCACAGAAATTACAATACAGCTTGTCTCAAGTACCCCATATTTTCGATTTTTAATCGACAGAAACCAGAACTTAAAATTCAGCTTACTGTTACTGCTGATTATTAACATATATGAACTTGAAATATTGTTTTCCATATATTCTGAGCTTGAATTTATTTGCTCCTGTTCGAATATTATCTCACTGCGCTACCTCTGCTGCAGGCAGCCAACGATGCAATTGAACCCAGGTTTTTGTTTAACAAACCCTACAAAATTCAAATAAAACAGAACACAGAGCCAGATGCTGCAAATGAAATACGCATATATACAGATGGTTCAAAAATGAAAAAAGGCTCAGGATGTGGAGTTTACTCGAGAGCACTAAGCCTAAAGATTAAGTGGGGAATGGGAAACAATACCAGCGTGGTTCAAACAGAACTGGCTGGTATCTCAATTGCCACAAAAGAACTAACCAGAAGAGGAATTTCTGGCAAAAACATAATAATCTGCACTGCTAGTAGACAAGCCCTATTAGCCTTGAACAGACAACGTGTTATATCGAGGCTCGTACTAGATTGCCACCAAGATTTAGCTGACGCCTCGGCAGATAACAATATTATCCTGAGATGGGTTAAAGGGCACGACAGGAGTAAAGGAAATCGCATTGCTGATTCTTCAGCCAGGGAAGCCGCTGGACTAAAAATTCTAGGACCCAGTGACACCTACGGCCTAACGACTTCGACAATTGAGGAACTAGCCAAACGTTACTCCGATGCTCAATCCCTTAAGAGATGGGATGGAATCAAAGGATGCAGTCTTGCCAGGATCACCCTGGGCGACCCTGGGAAGCTGGTGCCGAAGAAATATTTGGCGATGACCAGGAAAAACCTACGTTTAACAGTAGGATTTCTGACTGGTCACTGTCAACTAAGGAAACACCTCCATACTATGGGGCTAGTGGACACACCTCTATGCAGGATGTGTGAACAGGAAGATGAAACTGTCAGGCATGTCTTATGCGAGTGTCCGGAGTTATCGTCAATAAGAGAGTGTGTGTTCAGTGAGGCTTGGCCTACACCTGCCGATATAAAGGAGATGTCTCCTAGTGTCCTGTCCACCTTCCTGAGGACAGGATGGACAATGACCTAGAAGGACAACTCCTCGGGAGGATGTACAATGGGTCACATGTGGCCTAAGTGCTGTGAGCCTACACACTCACCCTCCATACTCTATACAGATACAGATATCTACTATTAATAGGTAAGGGCTGCTAAAGATCATTTTTTGCCCTTTATACACAATGGTAGACAGTTGTGGTTTGACTTGGAGTTTTAATTAACCCTATGGATAAGGTCTTTTTGTTCTCTATTTTTCCTTCAATGATTAAATTTTATCTGTGTCTTGAAATATTGTGAATTGACTGTTATAACAAATCAACAGTTCCAACCAAGCCTCACTAAGAGGAATCTTTCGATAATTCTAAAATAAAATCAATCATTGTATAACCTATTATTAGGACACTCTATTTGTAGTGTCTCTAAATTACACAAAAATTAAAAATAACATGATTAGTTACGACCAATAGTAATTGGAAACTTCTGATTATTTCGATTTTCATTTTTCTTCATATTGTATGCACAATGGGATTTGGAAAAGAGCACAATCTCCTTATAACTTAGAATACTTTCATTCGGACACTTTGTATTACAACGGAACAGGTATTAATACATGTTTGGTTGCATACCTATTAGAGATGTTACTTTTTAGTAGTTGGCAGCATCGAACAATATTTGTATTGAGTGACCTATCTATCTTATCCTTGTATTCTATGATTTAAATTAGTTCTTTGTTGTGGCCTTTTTACATCATTCTGTTCAGGTAATTTACAAAGTGAGCCGGAAATCCTAAAAAGCAAAAATAATAGGTGGAGGTGGAGAAGTTGCAATAGTTATTTACGTAATTAGTGGGATATGGACATTATTAACGCACGCATGTGAAGTTTGCAGGACGAGGCCGTAGGCCGAGTCGTGTAATCACATGAGTGCGTTAATAATTCCTATCACACGTATTACGTACAAAATTTTATCTACAACTGTTTATTAGTATTATTAACCGTACCTATATCATAAAATTGAAAAAAAATTCAATCCAAACGTATTTTTAATAATATTGACTGCAAACATAAGGTACTGTGTATCATATTCTGTGACCGTACCAACAAAGACAAACAAATCTGTGGAAATACAAAAAAATTAGTTATCCCATCAAATTGTCAAAGTTGAATGAACAAAAATCTATAAAAATGAGTTCAAGCGAAGACAATCTTCTTTCGGAAATTGAAAATACAGCTTCCAGTGTTATTTTAAATATTTAATTCTGGTATTAATAATTGTCTAGATTCTTATTATCGCACTAGTGCGGTAATGTATTCAAAATCGCACTAGTGCGGTAATATACGTCATTATGACACTTAAAATAATGTCAAATCGTACCCGTTACATGACAGTTGTAGATAAATAAATTTAATAGTTCGCGCGCAGCTAACTGGAGAACAAGTAATCCAGTAATCGGAACCATAGATAACCTCTAGTGGTAGCACAGATTGAGTCGTCGGAAAGAAAAATAGTTCTGTGGACATAAGATAAATTTGTCTATGACCAGTGCACCTATATGAAATGAACTAGTGTAAAGCAACGAAAAAATAGATAACCTATAACTCTTCTTCCTTTTTTGGGCTATATTCTGAGGAAGAGGGATAACTTACCCAACCTATCTCATATAAATGTCATATACGTAAACAATTTTAAATTCAGTGTTTACCATAATTTTTAAATTAATTTAAAATGGCCTTAAAACGTACTAAAGGTTACCAAGATATAGATGACAATAATGAATCTCCATTTGCTAGAAATGTTAATATAAATAATATACCACAAGAACTTGAGATGGGATCTGTTTCTGTGGTACCTGATGGTAAAAATAAACTAATTATGTGAATATTTACAGTTCCAAAATAAGTAAACATTGCAAAACTTACATATTTTTGTTCAATATCTACTAAACATTTTTGGCAATTCACTACCCAATGGTTGTAAGGAAACAAAATTAATTTAGAAGATAAATTACCTACTCAATTGGGATACCAAATTTTGTCTTTGACTATAACTAATGGCAACTTCTACTTTCAGACACTTTTACTGTGACGCAAGCTGTGAATGCTTTAGGATTTGGCTGGTTCCAAATAAAATTGTCTTTATGGACAGGGCTCTGCTGGATGGCAGATAGTATGGAAATGACTATTTTGTCAATCCTATCACCTGCTTTACATTGTGACTGGCAAATATCTAGGTAATAATGGTTATTTTTCAAAATTATCATACCTACACAAATATAGAAAACTTGGAAAGCCGTATGACATGTTTAAGCCTCTGCTAGCTCAATAGATACTTGTAGGAATGTCAGATGTTTATATTAAAATCAATGAAATATTGTAATTTTATTGACACTACTTGATACTAATTTTACCTACATTCTTACAAATAAGCATTTATTTTACACAATTAGTTATAAGTTATAATAATTAGGAGTATCTATATTGTTCCATGTTTACACCTTTTTTCAGATGTTACCTATATCATTATATATAATTTCATTAAAAATATATGAATAGGTAAATCATATTTTCTAATTGGATTATGTTGTATTTTTAGTAATTGAAGTATTTATTTGAATTCCAGGTATCAGCAAGCATTAACAACAACAGTTGTATTTTTAGGAATGATGCTCTCATCAACTTTTTGGGGAAACTTAAGTGATAGATATGGCAGAAAGCATGTGAGTTCAGAGTTATTTTAAAGTTAATTTGAGGAGGTTATTGTACTCACTTATTCCGTACACTCTCAGGATCTCCAAATATAACTTCGTTTTTGGCACACACTTCTTATTACTTTGCAAAAATAAAGTTGACTCAAAATACAATAAGGTTTCTATATCATCACACTACAATTTACAATTTATTTTTATAGGCATTGTCGTTATGTGCAATATTACTTTTTTACTATGGCCTTTTAAGTGCTGTAGCACCAAGTTTTATGTGGATACTTTTACTAAGGGGACTTGTTGGTTTTGCTATAGGATGTACACCACAATCGTAAGTATAAATATATAATGAATTGTAGACTTCAAAATATGTTTTGTCAATGTTTATTCAGGTTTTTATGTCAATTTGAAAACTCAATTTTGGATGATTCATTCTATTTCATAAAAATGGACTATGAGATTTATTTAATACGAGTTATTCAAAATAATTGTGTTTTTTTTGTAGTGTCACATTATATGCTGAATTTTTGCCTACAAAACAGAGAGCAAAATGTGTTGTATTGCTTGATGTAAGTTGTACCCACTCACAAGTTTTTTGTTTTTATTCCTTTGTGTGTTGTAGTGTTTTTGGGCATTGGGTGCATGCTTTGAAGTAGCTCTAGCATTAGTTGTTATGCCTACTTTAGGTTGGCATTGGCTGCTAGCTCTCTCTACGGTACCATTACTTTTGTTTGCATTAATATGTCCAGTAAGTATATTTTGTTTATTATCTGATCCAATTTGTAATATTAACACAATAAAGTCAAGACTGTAGCAAATACAGTTAGTTTAAAATCCTGGTCAATTTCAAGGGTTATAAAATATTACTATTGTAAAATCCCCACCACACATATTATTCTGTAAACCATAAACCTTACATTACATAATTTTTGGGTTAACAGTCCAATTATGTTTGAAACTTTCATCATTGCCTTCCAACATCGAGGATGTCTTACAAAACTTTGAAGTTTAGATAGTGTTCCAGTTGAATGATTCTGACAAATTTCCTGTTATTCCTGATATCCTCACTAATAGGGTACAAGCATAAATTTGGCTATTGGTGGGAATTGACGCTTTATCAGGTCTCCTAATACCTCGCATGCCTATTTTTTCAAAAAAATATAAACTTTACTTTTAAAACGATTTTAAAAATCATAAAATTTAAAAGTCCACAAAAACGCGCTTTACGTCAAAAAGACGGCTGCCGATCCGTTGACGTCACTCCCTTTGTTTACGTTCTTATTCGTGTATCACGCACCGAGTTTTTGTGACCTAATTTGTTTCTGAAAGCTTTAAAAATGGATAAAGCCGAAAAAAAAACTTTGGTTGCAAGCTTACGTCGAAACAAATACGATATTTCGACAAATACTATTGCTTTTGTGTGTGAAGACCATTTTAATGCAAGTACCGACTTCTATGTTGGTAATTTTTCTTCTTAAATAGTTTGAGGTTATGTACCTATATGTCCAGGAATCAACCATAAAAACACATCGAAATATGTTTGGTATATATTATAACACAATACTACACAGAACCTATGCAATACCGGCCATATTGACAAAAGTAAACAAATGGTATGACATCACAGGTATCATCGGTAGCGTTCGGAAATCCTCGGTTTGTGGTCGGAAAGTGCTTTAAAATTTGAATTTTATCTTAAAATTTGAAAGTAATTTCCAATGAAAAGTGGTTTATTTCCTATTTTGGATATCAACTTTACTATTACAAATTAATATCTAAGCAAAATATGGAATATGCGTGTACTCTATTGGTGCAAACCATATCAATACTCCAAATTAAATTTAACATCTATAAAATGCAAATTGACCAATGGTCGGGGTTTTGGAATTGAAAAAATGATAATTTTTTAGTGGCTACCCGAATCTGCAAGATACCACGTCGCCAGCGGTCAAACGGAAAAAGCCTTACAGACACTGGAAAAAATTGCCAAAGATAATGGTAAACCTATGCTGCTGGGTAGGTTAGTTGTTGATGATTCTTTTACATCGTCGTTACATAGGGGACGATTTAAAGATTTGCTCATACCATCATTAAGGAAAACATCACTTTTATTGTGGTTTATATGGTAAGCAATGTGCGTTGATAAAAATTTATTTAGGAGTCGACTTATGTAGTTTTCGCTATTTTGTAAACAAGGGTAGTGAGTTCAACTAGAAGATTTCTATTCTAATGACCTCATCACCTGATTCAAGGTGATTTTCTTTGTGTTACCTCTACCTCCTTTATTAACTTCATCAGGTTTATAATCTAGTTTTACATTTAATTTCACGTTTAATAACTATTATTTCAGGATGGCATGCGCTTTTTGCTATTATGGTTTAGTTTTAATGACGACTGAATTATTTGAAACATCCGCCAATTTGTGTAGTACTCGAATAAAACCAGTTCAAATGATTGACACTTGTGCAGCAGAATGTAAAGAACTACAATCAACAGATTATATGGATTTGTTATGGACAACTCTAGCAGAATTTCCAGGTATACAATATGTTCATATTGAGAAATAAAAATGTATTTATACAGAAGAACAGATTAAAAACTACATAGGTCGTAGAAGTTCAAAAAAGAGCATTATCCAAAAAACTTTATACAGATAATTTATTGCAATATTTTAATAAGCAAACACCTGTATTCAATAGAAATGAGTAACAATTGCAAACTACAGCATTTTCTTAGATTTAGAAAAACATTTGTAGTGGAGACACAAACTTATGTTTTAGGAATATTTATAACGATAGCAATTATCGAAAAATTTGGGAGGAAGAAAACGATGGCTGTCCAATTTGTAGCTTATGCTGTATGCTGTTGCTTCCTCGTCTTATGTACTGAAACGTAAGTAGCGTGAAATCATTTGATACAAGATAAACTTATCAATAATATCTGCTCGTGTAATTGTAATAAATAAATTTTAGGTTTTTCTATGTTGTCTAACCCACTAACATTTTTCCTTGTACTTCAGTTATAACTTTCCTCAATTTCTCATTCTGCTTATTTTTTTATTGATCACTTTTCAAATACAATCAGTTGAGCTAATTGATACGTTCCATACTTATTACTCACTCTGTATGTTGAAATAATTCGAAAAACTAATCTGTCGAGTTTGCAAATACCATGAACTTACTGTTAAAAAATAATATCAACATTTAACAGTTAAAATCTTGAAAAATAGGATTCATTTTTGTTGTATTTATTCAACATTTAATTGTTATTTCAGACGAGCAGTTCTTACAACAATGTTATTTTTTGCACGCGGAATAATTGCTGGTGTATTTCAAGCAGCATATGTTTACACACCTGAAGTATATCCAACATCTTTAAGAGCTGTTGGAGTTGGATCATGCAGCGCAATGGCTAGATTAGGAGCAATGGTTACCCCTTACGTAGCTCAAGTAGGTATTTTTATTATTTTCAACATTTTTAGTGCAAAATTAACCTATTCATAACTTTTACTTTAAGTGATGTCTTCATTTGCAAATATATTTTTTTCATTCAGGTCTTACTTAAATCATCGATTTCATTTTCCACAACAATATATGCAACAGCAGCCATAATGGCAGCTATAGCATGTATTTTGTTACCAATTGAGACTAGAGGTAAGGAACTCACCGAAAATGTTCAACAACAGGCAAACTCTACTTCCCATACTCAATAAATATCCAGGATATTTATAGTTTTGTAGAAAATCATGTTTAAATTTGAACAAATATGTTACTTATGCAGTGCTTTATTTGTAATTTAAGTTAAGTACGATTATGACAAATTTAATCAACTACTAAGCGATAGAAAATGTTGGACAACAGATTTAAATTAAATAGATTCAGTATACCAAAACGTTAAAGGTTGATACCACATTAACAGGGTTGGGATAAAGTATGGAATCAAGTAAATATCGAAAAGTACCTACTTTCAGGATGTTATCAAGTTAAACTTAAAATAGTATATTATGCAATGAGCACAAAATGATGCCCATTTTGCACAAGTATGAAATTTGCAGCACGAGCCGAATTCATACGAGTGCAAAATGGCCATTTTGTTGCGAATTGCATACTATACTTTTTCTATGACAACAATACATATAGTTCACCTTTAATACATGCATACATTGCAAAAACTTTGAAATAAATAAACTGATAATATTTCATTACTCCGAGTTCGCCGCTAATGGGCTTTCTATCAAAATTGAAATATAAATTGAAGAAATAGGTAAATATTTTCTTTATTGCTATTTATGATAGGTACACAGAAATAGTAGCCTAAAAAATGTATTTATAGAAAACAACTATGAAATTACTCGTTACCTACTAAAACTTTGACAGAAACGATCTGCTGACATTTCATCAATTTGTCGCTGGACGGCATAATGTGACAAGCCGGAGTCGTCGTGATTTTAGAGTGAACCTAGACCTAACACGAAATATTCCATTTCGCATTTGTTGCTTAGCAACTTGCCTAGCAGCCTTTGCAAAAATGAAATTATGTACAAAATATGCTTGTTTATGATTCTAGTTACGGTTATAAAATGAACATTTATCGAGGTTGTCGTAGAAAAATATATTATTATCAAATTGTTTTGTTTACATAACAAAAGCTTGAGGTATGTGGATTGTATTTTTAGGGATTCTGCTGGATCTTCTTGAAAGTACAGCACTATTTACAATATATTTACACTTTTTCTATTTACACTGACTGGTGGCAATAAAACAGAGCTTTCTTTAAAGTATGTCCGCATTTTCGCCTTTGTTGGAAGAAAGTGCCTGCTGCCAATCCAATACAATTAAAAAATAGGTGAAAAATTTAAAAGATGTGTCTCCAACCAGTATGCTGTGTCTAACTGACTCTGCGACTTTGAATTTTAGAGTGTAAGTCGCTACGATTATTAAGTGCCAATTTGCTCTCGCTCTCGACCTAAACTTGAATTTTCAAATTAAAGCACTGTACATGTACATAACTACAATCGATATCAATTATTTTATTACCATTTTAGTTTTATTTATAAATTGAATTCCGTCCATAATGTGATTAGCGGGTTATTACAAATAAGTGTGATGGGTTTTAATTGCAAGTATAAAGCTTCCGCTTACTGAACAGAGAAGTTTTAGTAAACAATTCAATATATGAAATGGGTGTTAGCCATATTAACATTAAATTTTATCTGTTAAATTGTAATGTTTAGTTGGTAAAGAAGAAGTTTAAGGTTACAATGAGTTATTTGCATTTACTTCTGTTTTCCCTTTGGTTTATATTTTATTTGTGATTAGTTCGTGTTTATGCTTAACATAACATAATTAGTTAGCCCAAATTATTATTATTTACGCATGCGCGGCTGTATCGAGTGTCAAGTAAAATTAGAGCAAGTTTGAAAATTGAGCATGGCGACTGGACGTAAGAGCGATCGGTCGAACCGTGTGATAGTTTTCATATGGAAAGGTTGGTTTGATTCAAATTGATCGACATAACTCGTTCAGTGTGCCCGTTGACTTATAAATACAGTCAAACTTGGATAAGTGAGAGTAATAGCCAGGACTCGTCATTTTAAGCTCCCAAAACCTCTATTAGCGAGAAACAGAAACCTCTGTAAGAGGTTTTTCCCTCATA
Source organism: Galerucella pusilla (assembly GCA_910591695.1). NCBI lineage: Eukaryota > Metazoa > Arthropoda > Insecta > Coleoptera > Chrysomelidae > Galerucella > Galerucella pusilla. The sequence goes on along the minus strand of CAJUYI010000709.1, from coordinate 74,149 downwards.
GACCTCCGTAAGTGAGACTGCTACTTATCTATACCTCTATAAGCGACAGTCGAGCTTTATTTACAAATTTAACATGTGCTATTTTATGACTCATTCTTAACTTTCGTGGAACTTCCTACCATTGTTTTTGTATTCTCGTCAATATTGTTCCTATTCTATTTACTACATTCGTACTTGCTGTGACTTGTTATTGCTGCGTACCCCTATAAGAGAGAAACGCTACCCATGTACCTGCATTAGCGAGAAACTCGGGTTAGTGAGAAACCTCTATAAGCGAGAATGAGATTGTGCTCCCTTGAACTCTCGCTTATCCAGGTTTGACTGTATTTCATTTGATGTTCCTTATTGGTATAAGTAATATGGAACGAAACATATAAAGCTGAAACATAGAACAACAAACTAAGACTATCGACACTGTAACATTTACACTAGTGACGTATCTGCATGATTGCATAATTCCAGTAAATTTTTGTTTGAATTTTTTTCTATTATTCTGCAGACATAATTTGAAATAATTATATTTTTGGATAGCCCATTTGTCACTTATCCATATTGTCTAAAAAACGGGGTTGAACAACCTGTTACGACTTGAAACCTTTTCGGTACAAAATCTTTAATAAAAATGTATATTAAATTGGCTCTTGGATCCATGTTTAAAAATAGTTAATTGGTTTTGTAATTAAAATCCATTTCACCTATTAAAACTCAATAATACTGCTTTAGTACGAAACGAACCTGTTCAAGAATTTTAGTTCATATAAGTAACACTTCAGAAACTATAATCGAACTGGTTCTTTTGACGTTAATAATGCTTAGACCAAAGGTACTTAATGTATTTATATTTTTATTTATTGCATATTTATTACTAATATTTAATGTGATTTTGGAATGTCGACAAAAAAACAACAAGTAGCTGGTCAAATTGAAGATGATTTAAAAAACAATATTCCAATAGTACACATGAACGTTTTTTGAAAGTTAGATCACCAGACTAGGTAAGTCTCACCATAATAGTATACAGCCTGTGAACGTTTCATGAATTTAGTCTCCATTTGCTCCATTTTCCCAATTACATGTATTGTCAGATCATCTGAATACCTCTTTGTATAGACTTCTGTGCATTTACTCATGATGAAGACCTTTAGCAACGATGATAATTATCCACCCTATGGGCTCCCCAAATGCACAAAGTTTGTCATTTTGTTTAACAATCAGAAAAAGCCAAAAACGGCCTTGGATAATGGATATTTTCAAAAACCGCCATCAACAGGGAGACTACCATAATTTGTCGAACAAAGAAACTGATATTCCATACAATTCTAAATAAGTTTTTATAATAAGTAGTGTTTATCGTTTCTAAGATTGACAACTCCGTTCTCTAATTATGTTGGTTTCAAACAAAGTGTGTTGTGGAATATTCATCTAGTCTGTTCAATGACCTTTGGTTCAGACTTTTATTATTTTTGTTACTGCCACTCCCTTGAATTTGTTGTTTTATCAATTCAAGCCTTTGAGAGGATTTTTTCCTAGCTTCGTTTAGCGATATTTAAAGAATATGTTTGTAAAAGGGTAACCAACATTTCCCAATTTGGAGCCTACAAGACAATACGTTTAAGAGATTCAATATATTTATTATAACCAATGTACTTAAACATATTTACAAAATTATTCTATTAATTGAGTTAACCTTAGTCAGTTTTAAAACTTAGAGGACTAAAAGGAATGTCAAAAAGTTAGAGAGGGGGCATAAAAGATATTCATCAACTCCCTCTGCCCCACCTACAAAAATTTAAATGGCAACCCCCTTTTTTGGTAATTTTAATACATTCCAGTATGAGTAAGACTAGAAGGTTGAATAAAACCTTTTATATTAAACAACAAGAAGGAACACTACGAAAGCTCGGGAAAAGCCTCAAGCGAAGATTCACGCCATAGAAAAGTATGCTCAGTTCAACATTGATAAAGGATGTAGAAGGCAAAGGATTCTTATGTCCGATATTCAAACAGCCATTAAAGTTCCAAAATGGTATGGAAATGCCTAGTCAAACTACCCCTGTAGCGTCGATTAGCAAGGTTGAGTCTTGGGTAATAGCCTTCTTCTACACTCTTTCACATTAAACTTGATGGTGAAAACGGCTTCCGTTTAAAATATGACTACATGTGTCATGGGCCACCGGTCTACTAGAAACCCACTGGATAGAAGAGGGACTAAACAAGCTTGCAGATTCCACCGGTTAGATCTAAAGGAGATACTAGTCTATGAGACTTCTCAGAAGGGTGCATAATAGATCTTTTAGATCTCAGTAAGTTTTAAAATTGACGTACTTTAATATAGTCTGATATGCTGAACTTTTACATGTTCACTTGTGATTTAGTAATGAACTGTGGTGCTGGTTTTATATTTTTATATATTGATTATACTAACAATTTTGTACTTTTATATCTTTTTTAAATTCGTTTTTTTTTATATTTCATATGGTTTATAAAATTTTTAAACAAACTATTTAAAATTAGTTTTATTTCGGTCCACGGTGACGGTACTAGACCAAATGTAGGTTGCGGCTACATAAGGCTTTCACGAGGCCTCTTTCATTTCCTTGTCAAAAAAAACGTTGAAGATAATGTAGAATAAGACTTATGTATAAGTTTACATATGAGTTTTATTAGGTTCGTTCCAACATGAGTCCGAAACTATCTCTTATGCGCAGCTGCTCTTACGCATTCCAACAACAATCCGTGACAGTTTGGTGATAGTAAGCATTTCCAGCATTGAACGCAAAGGGTTTGAAAATTATCGGAGTCGGAGAAGCTTGTGTATTTAGAGCTGTAAATCGGACGCAAGCGCAAAGGAACTTGGTATATTCTGATCTGTTCAAAACCACACCTCTATCCATCTAACAAAACCTATTTTCCATATCATATCATAGGTTCAATAAATAAACAGCAAGCAAAAACAATTTCGTTTATAACGAGCATATACACAAAAGGGTTGCCTCTTGCTATGCTGAGACAAATTACTACATTATTGACTGTTCCAACGGAGCAGTTGCGTACTAGCTTCCGATTTCCCTGATTGTCTTTTGGAACGGACCTATTGCTAATCACTCCGTTGGGTAAATTTATCTCAAAATACAAAAGAAGAAGACTAGTGTGTGAGAGAAATTAGCAAGCATTAAACAAGAAATGCATGGAGGTGTAATAAAAATTGTGAAGTACAGAAGGCAAACCAAGGTTTTTCTTCGTCAGATCACTAAAACTAATCAAGGTACATAGTCTTGCGTGTTTACATGACTAGGCATCACGGGAATTATTAGAAATATTTGTAAAGTAAAGTTGAATATTAGACATGCTTCCCTCTTACATTGTTACACAGGGAAAGCAAAGTTTAGAAATCCTTTGACTGGAATCCAATTTTAAAAAACCCTCTCCATGTTGCTTCGTGTATTTTCTATCGATTGAAGAAGGTATTTCGTTGAAAGTGTGTGTTTGATAATATCAAAAATTAAGTAAAGTGAGGATAAAGATTCAGTCGCGGTTAATGGTAGCTTATAATACCGAACAGAACATTATTGAGGAGGGAAACGTCCGGGATACGTAAGGGCTTTGTAAACTGAGGGGTCATGAGTTCGAATCCAGTTTGTTTCGTTTATTCAATTGTTCAGAATATTTAGTTTATATATCATAGAAGTGGGATTTGATCTAAGAAATGTCCACATAGGGTTATAACGTGATTTAATAATGAGGGAGGGTGACTGGAATGGACGTCAGGCAAAGCATCAGGCTCACTAGTCACTAACCAGCAGGTGAGATAGGTGTACGCACAAACGTCAGGTCCAGCGCACAGTATACCCAGTATACTGTGTCCAGCGCTCTAGGTACTTCAAGGACGGGAAGCGGACCAGGATAACCGAACGTAAGACGCAGTTGCCCTTTAAAGGTAGTACCTATACTACCGAACAAAACGTTGTTGGATAGGAATCGTCCAGCGAGTAGAGGGTTATGAAAGGACCCGGGTTCGCTTTTTCAATGTTCAAAATATGTAGTTTATATGTATGTCACTGATTAATATAAAATAAAATATTTTGTATATTCTTTATTACTGAATAATCGCTAAATCTATATTGATAATTCTTTTATTTCGTTATTGTTAGTAGCAGATCCTGTTAATGAGCCCATGGTTGATTACACAAACAAGGTAACGTTGGAATATAAGAAAATTTCTCCCAAGTATCGTATTTGAAGAAAGAAGTGATAGAACAGAGAACGACGATACTTCTCTCCCACGCTACTCGGTCGACCTTTTTCCACTGTTAATCAACATACAACCAACGTTGTTTCTATCTCTTTTGTGATCATGTTAGTTTTCCAACATCCTTTTCTACTCTTATTGTATGCTTTCACGCAACGCAAAATTTTATCTTTCTGTCCCCATATTGGACCAGTGTAGTACGTAACTGTTCTTAGAATAACACATAAATAAAAATAGAAATCTGCTTAGAAGAGATAAGCTATATTATACGCTTTGAGTATCTCTGCTCCCTTAAAATGTCACTCTTAATTCTCGTCCGTGATCAAATCGTCATCTAAGAAGTTTCACTTCAAAAAAGTTAATTGAATAAGAAATAGATGAACAAGAAGAGATAAATTAGTTCCAGTACAATGAAAGTATCATTCGGAAAATCCACATATTTATTTGTTAATTAAGGAGACATTTCACAAAGTTGGACTAGACCAGCGGCACAAGCGGCCTTGCTGCTAGCATGAAATTTAGTAACTCTCCGCAACTTTCAGCGGTCAAAGATTACAGAATAAAAATATTTTTATTCTGTAATCTTTGCAGCGGTGTTGCTGACTTGCAGTACCGACATTTGGCTGATGGAGAAAACAGGCCAGGCTGATGTCATGTGTCAACGGCCAGTACAGATTCGCTTGAGGATTCACCTCACAAAAGCGGTATATACAATACTCACAGGTAAGATCAGAGCTTCGAGATGTTGGCTTCAAAACAAAGTTTGTTTTTCTTCGACTAATGAGTTGGTGTTTTAAGCTAATAACTTACTTATATTTATGTCAATTAAAACATAAGTTCAACTCTGAATTATTGTGCAAGGTTAAGTTTTTTAAACACGCAGGTAATTTTGTTATGTTAAATTTTCACAACAAAATTTATATCAACACGTACGGCACTGGCTTCCACCAGAGCAGTCAACTGCCTCGACCCAAAATCTACATCATGCACGATTTTCAACCAGTATTTAGCATTACACCGCATACGGGATTTGTTATCTCTCTCTGCAAAATCACTGTTTAAATAGTGTTGTCTCTTTTTACCAGCGTGCTGCTGTTCTTGTCTGGCAACTGTTTCATTGGCGTGTTGGAAATCGTATCCATCTACGTGACAGAGAATAAGGAACTTCACAAACGAAAATCGCCCTTAAGCCTTAAGCTTTAGTTACCAAATTTGGATAAGTGTTCTTTTACTAATGGTGTTTTTTCGGAGGTATATCGAATTCTGAAAGAAACTCAAACAAAAAAGTAGTTGGTGGATAACTGCACTCGTGATTGCTGTTTCAGTGAAATACTAATACTACTACTAAAAATATCTGGCTTTGTATTAAATTTACCTTTTACATACTACAATATTTTTTTCAAATCTAGATGGTAAGGAATGTTGTATTTCAACAAAATTTGTGAACTTGGTTATAAAAAAACTTTTTTGGTTTGTCTGAACATAACATATTGACGTCTTCCGACATAAATGGGTACAATTTAAGGTCTATTTAAATCAGTATTAGTAAAAATGGATTCCATTTTTTTTGTACATGTAGGTATATACAAAATCTGATCACCTTACATAAACAATGAATAGTAGGTTCACTGGTCGTCGGGACTTTTATGTCAGGCTTATAAAAACACGTGCTCCATATATACAGGGGTCACGCAATTTACTATATACCTTCATAACTTGTTGTTGCTGTATACTGCCCCATTTTGTGCATATGGTCTTTCATGACCCGATAGATAACCTGTAATTATTTTTAGCTGATTCCTACCAATATTTAGTAGATATTTGGCCCCTTTAAGACTTTTATCACCTAAAGGTCTTACTGTGTACCTGCTGTGGAGTGTTCTTCCAATGTTGACTGTACTTATTTTTTTGATTCTCCTTGGACTAGTGTCTTTGTGGTCCCAAGCTGGTTCTGGTCCAGCATATATCGCTGCTGAACCTCTTCTCTCGAGTTCATCAGTAAGTTTCCAGAGATATCGGTATGTCCCGGCACCCACACTAATCATGTATGCGGTCTATCAGTTCAATAAGTTCTTTCTGGCATTCCTCTACCAGTCTTAATGATACCTTAAAACCGCAAGGTCTGCCTGTCTGTCGGTTAATCACTCCTGAACTTGTTAATTCTGGTTGGATTTGGAAAAGCTGGATAACTACGTTGGATGGATTTGACGTATCTTGAAAGAACTTTTTTTTTGATGGGTGCGAACAGGCCCCGGGTACTCGTTCTGCCTTTCCCCGGAAGTGTGGGACTGTGTCATTCCTTGAAGCTCTCTTTCTTCTTTTTCCTTTTTTCACATCACATCTCTCACGTACACCGATATTATTTGCAAATTCATCTTCATCTCCACCATTGTCCTGATAAAATTATCTTTTCCCAGCTTCCATCCTACTTTTTTCTTCGCTTCTTTCTTTTGCAAAACTCATCGTATGCATGTAAAGAGGGTGTGCTCTGCATCATCCCTCTCCCCACAATATATGCACTCATCATCCTCTGTTTTTCTCTATTTTTTCGTATACGATCGGAACGACCCGTGTCTCGACAGAGCTTGACTTATGAAGTAATCCATCTTCCTGTGCTTACATAGCAATCAACTCCTCAGATCTTTAATCAGGCCTCTTGTCCACTTTCCCTTCACTTTTTCCTCTCCCCACCTCATTTTTCCATCATCTCATCTATCTGTTTTCTTTGTTCCCTTCCTCTTCTATGTTAGTTCACCCTTGTCTCGATCAGCAAATCTATAGGAGGTACTTCTGCAATCACCTGAAGTGATATCGTTCGGTATCCCGACACTACGCGCAGCAACAGTCCTCTTTGTACCCTGATTAGCTCCCTCCCTATATTTGTTTACGCCAACCATCCCTTTCCAAATCGGTGCTCCATAAAGAAGGGTTGATTTCACCACCTCCCATAACAATCTTCATTTGCATTCCGGTGGCACTCTTACATTTGAAAGACCTATGGAGCGTTGTATCGAACACCTAAACTTAACAGAGTTTAGGTGTACAACGCGCCACTAATAGTACAGATTATTGTTTCAATTCCTATATGCATAGATCCAAAATTCATCACTTGTGCTGTGAATTCGCGATAATCCTTGCGACATGTGCTACGAATCGCGAGACAATCTAGGTTGAGCCAACGTCCAGGTTTCTAGAGCGAGACAAGAGACAAATGAGATTTGCGTCTTTGCTTCGCGACGTATAAACGGTTAGTTGTTTCTCGGAACGGCCCAAGTTATGACTAGCCATAATCTGATTTTATTCGCTAGAAATTCTTGTGGAAGTGATAGCTGAGTAAGAAGTCGAATGAACAGGCGAGTTATGAGGTGAGTCAAGTGATAGAGCGAGACTGCATAGCAACTCGCACACTTCTCCACCTAACCCGCCCAAGGTAAATCTAAAATTCAAACTTGAATTTAGAGCTAACACCAATTCTGGGCACAGATATGGCGACACAGGGCAAACAAATGTGATTTTGTCCACGACCACCTAATAATAAGTCGATATTCTACCTCCTAACAAAAGGTATATGGTACCCATATATTTACTAGAGTGAATTATGGTTCATAATTCACGACTAGAGATGGGGGTACAATATGAAATAAACAATTAAATCTGTGTATTTTGTTCAGGAAATTTGTTTCTGAAATATATCGTATCGATAAAATATCGAAATCTTTAGTATTGATACTTTTCATTACGGCATTTCCTAGTATTACGTATTTATAACGGTACAACTTTATAACTAGCTTGAATAGGAAGATATCACCTGCAGTATTTAACTTTTATGCTTACGGATTTCAGGAGTGAAGCACCTACTTCAAAATGCCAACAGCTTGTGTATTGTAGTCGGTTGTGGGAGCCGTTCAAACCGAGACCAAGTAAGCTTTTTTAAGATCCCAGCTGTTTTAAAGAACACATTTTTGGTGCACAAGAATGAATTAAGTAAGAAGCGTAGAGAAATGTGGTTAGCAGCAATAAATAGAGATGATTTAACAGAATCAAAAATCAAATATTAGGCTGTATGTAGCAGGCATTTTGTTCAGTTTTGTTCAATAACAATATTTATAAAAACTAAGAAAAGTGATATATTCTAAATAAAAAATACGAATGAACAATATACTAAACACTAATAAAATATATTAAATTGAAGCAAAATATACTAATAAATTTGACTAAAAAGTCTTGAGCACTGTTTATGACTGAATAGACAATACAAAACTAACCTATCTGTCTAAATTGTTTGCCCTGCACGGCCATATTAGGTCACGTGATCTGGATTGCCTAATACACGAAAACGTATATTCTGACATAGCGAGCAGTAGAATAGTGAATATTTTTTGTGTCTGGGAGACAGAATCGCGTCTCTTGGTCGATTATTATATTGAGTAAAGTCCCGCTTTAAATCATTTCATAATATATCGCCTTGTGCACAGTGCAGTTATGGTGCACCCTTCCAAAAACAGCGTCGCTTGTATGGAAAATAAAATGAAAATACGAAAATTGACGATAATACCCGACGTATATTTTTGCGGTCGGCGCCAAATTATTATGGAAAATAAAAGGGGATGTGGAAAGGGAAGAGTTCGAAAAGGGGGAAAATTTGGGAAATTGAAGAATTGGAGTCCCGGAAAACAAAGAAGCGGCGCGAACGCTCCTTAATTCCTTCTCGTTATCAACTTTTTCAACAAAAAAACCTACATAGGGAAGAGAGATAGAAATTTCATTCAAAGGTTCTGTGTAGTTGGGAAATTCCATGACAGTGTTGGATTACCTGAACTGAAGTTTATGTGAAATTTATATTTTGTGGGTACCTGATCAAATCTTATCAGATAGAACAGGCAGTTGCTTTTATTTTATGTAGTTTTTTCTATTTATATATTTTCATCAATGCATGTCATGATTAATTTCATTTGTATTTGAATTCACAGTAATAGTGACTGGTATTTATAAAAAAAATTATTAAACGTAGTACCTAGAAATCCTAGATCCGCAACTGCAAGGTAGGTATGACATTTTTGGAATCTGCTCAAATAGCGAAGATAATTACCCCAAAAATAAATTTAGATGGTACACGTGAATCTTCATTTTTTGCTAAAAATTCTTAATACAGCTAATAATGGAAGTAAGTGTTCAATAAATTGTGAGAGACCTCAGAACTTTCAGGAATGTACTTTCGTATCTAAAAATAAAAATAAATTTATTATTTGAATGTGGTGCCCTCTTTACCTAACTAGAAGTATTTGCTTGATTTCCAACGTCGTAGTAAGATACATAAAAACAGAAATTCTGAATCTACGTCCCTTCATACGATCAACTTATAACAGTCAAAATCTGAAGTTAACATACGCAGCGCATGAGAGGGTTTTATTTGAATTAAACCGATCTAAAATACCTGGTATTCCCAAAATGGTCTCCTTGATCATACCTACCTATTGTTATTTTATAAAAGCGTGTCAAGGGTTTGCGTTCACATTGTTAGGTACTAGTACTAATTATTATAATTTAATTTCACTACTATAATGTGGAAGTCTTAAGTAGGAATTATAAACGTTAGCGTTCAGTTCGTCGTTGGCAGTTCAGTTGAAGTTAAACTAAAGGGATCACACCCTGTTATGTTTTGTAACTGTTCGGACAGTAGATCGCTTATTAAAACTAATGAATCACTCAGATCTAGTTTATTACATTATTGAAGTACATATAAAAGTATATTATAATGACTATCCAAGTATCGTGTTTATTCTAGTCGGAATCATGTCATGTGTCATTTTACATTCAACCTTCCACGCCAGTATTGCCAACTCTGTTGTTGTCGATATCCCTAACACACCCTTTAGTTTAACTTCAACAGTTTCCATTACGCCCGTTACGTTGCGTCCGCGTTCGAGATGGCCAAGATTTAAGTTCGCAGTTGGTAGTTCAGGTATAAAACAATCAAAACGAAAGTTTTGCACCACGTGAAAAACGTCATTGTCAGATGTTTAATGTACTCATCTTTTTCTGTTTTTTTTTTTCTTAAAAGCAGCATATAATGAATATGTTGCAGCCCAAATACACTTGAAATCAAATAAATATTTTAATCCATCTTTATTTTTTACAAAACAAAATATAAATAAAATCAGCTGAGATCTATCAAAATTGTCAAAATAATTTTCAACCAATCAAATCCCTAGCGGCCAACTGAAAGTTGTGAGGTTTATAAACGCAAAAATTTACCAACTGAACTGCAGAATGGAAACGACGCGAACGACGCCAACTGCGAACTGAACGCGAACGTAAAGTTTATAATTCCGCCTTTAAAATGTGAACGAAGCGTTATCAATGTAATCGTTGGACACATAGAACGAAGCAATTATGCGTGAATTCATAACAATCACTTCATTCAGAAAATCTTGGGAGAAACAATTTCACTTTCCTGATTTGTTAGGTGTGAAACAAAGTTTGCAGCTTCCTAATACCTGCGCAAACACTATAGAAATTTTTGGGTTTTTCTTATATCTTAACTTATGACTTCTACAAGTCGTATCCCACGGAAAAAGTTGTCTTCCAAACTTTTAAATGAGATAAAAGTTGCTACAATTTGAGAGCAATTGGTCACCTCCATACAAAGAGTTTACTGAATAAGACATAGATAATGAACTCCCAATCAGGGTTTTGAAACTGAGTAAGAGATATTTGCAGACAGTTACCGACCTAGTTACTGTACCCTGAGGTATCATCTACACAAAATGGGAAGTCAGTGAACTTAGGTGCAGAAAATGCGAACTAAGTGATGAAACACCTGCTCACATACTCTGATCCTGTAAGAACTTTCAAGGGCTCAGATGGAAGCACTTTAGAGAGGAAATGATACAACCATTACAACTACTCAAAATGACTCAAGTGAAACTAGTAGCCCTTATAGAAGACAAGAAACTTCTGGCATAGAAGAAGATCTGTATGTGATCATGGTTATATGTCCAATACACCATTTTGGTACTTAGTTTCCATGTTGTCCTGTGTGCTCGTTTAACTATCAAATTAATTCTTTATTTACACCTGCAGCAAGTTAAGTCTAAAATAACTTCCCCAAGCAATGTGGATTTCTAGCGGTTGAAATGAACGGAAAAATTTTCTGCGCAACAGTTCGCAGCTTAGCAGGCTTTGCATTTCCTTCAGGACATAATAAATCTGGTGCGCACCGCAAGAAACATTGTCTAGCAATGTTGCACAATGTATCTCAATAAAAGATATCTGCTTTATTTAGTTTCTTGCAAAGAAAATGTCATTTTAATAAATAAAGTAGATAAATCTACAAAGCCGTCAGGTTTTTTGTCAAATAGAATGTTTTTTTTAAAGGATCGAGCCGTCCCTTCGCCGGCACCACCTCAGCCTCCTGGGCTTATTGTGGATACTAATAGTGTCCTGACTACAGCCTATAGGGCATGTCCATGACAGTTGACAATACCTTGGTGGTAAAACAATAAATAGACATGATAAAAAACAACAAACAAATATTAACCTATATTATATATTATTAAATATGCAAGCTCAACAATTAAAATAACTTTAAAAGTACACTGAAGCAAAACCAACTAAACTCAAACACGACCTATCATTATCATTATAAATCAGCATAACATCACTATTAAGTACCACGTGTTCTGAACGCCTTGTTTATTGTTTTACCACCAGGCTTGTTTGTGACGTCACGTGGACATGCCCTATTCGCCCTATTCAGCCAATCCGTTCCCTGTATTAGCTCATACAGGTTCTCTGCTGGTTGGTTGTAGAAGTCTTCTGGTGTCATTTGGGATCTACCATACAGTTTCTGCCTCCTGTGGTCCAGCGTCTCACAGTTGCATAGTAAATAGAATATTAGTTTGTGGTTAGATGTGGGGATGTCACTGTTATCGCATATTCAACGTTTTCTGAGATTGATGTATTTGTGCGATATCCATGATTTCTCCACTCCAGAATTATGTTCTCAGAGCTTCTGGACGGATGAAATCTACCTTACCTTGCTAAGGCGCAAACATCTTGCAGAAATACCAGCCCCGCTCAACTTTGAAGTGTAATTCAATGTCCTTCATGGCATATAGCCAGGGAAGTAGTTGTTAGTTCTTAGTGAACGGTCTTTGTTCTTTGATTTTCAAAGTCTCTGTGAAGCGTTATAATAGTATTGTAATAAAATATGATACTAGAGCATCTGTCAATGACATATTTGAATAAAACGCTATTATAATCTTAATATGACTGTAAATACTTGTCACATTATTGTTTTATTGCAACAATATGTTGCAGCCGAGGCATTTCCAGGTTTAAAGGGGCAGGGGTCCTTTGTCATCTAACTTTCTTCTTCGGGTAAAAGCTCCATCGTTTGATTGACAAGGACTGATAATCAATCCATTTTCTTCTATATATAGAAGTAATATATTCACCTGTCTAAACAATAAATAAACAATCTATAGTTCATGAACTGAGCGGAACTATCGTTAAAGAATTAAAAGAAAATATACAGATAAAATTAAAGGTTTTATTTAATCAAAAAATATCAACTAATTACAAATCCTGTAGTTCAATGTCTGATACATCTAGCTGGTGTTGTAAAGAGGTAACGGGAGTACTACGACTTGAGGTTGAATGATCGGAAACACCTAAATCATTAAACGTTTGATTTAGATGAATCCTGTCTGCCTTGAATAAAACATTCATTATATCTTGCTCTACATTACTTTGTAATTCCCAAGAATACTTGGCTAATTTTTTAGCTACAAGATTTCCAAATATCTGACATTCGGATTGGTCTTGTGAGATGCTATCGGCTGGGGATGTTTTTTTCAATATTTCATTCAATTGCGTATAATCCTTACTCTTCTTTTGGCGTTTTCCAGTAGCTGTCACCTCCGTTACTTTTCTTTTTGGTGCAGTTTCAATAGTTTCTTGTTTTATAACAAATTCATTTGCGTTATCTGTTAATGCTGGTTCGTAATCTGATTCTTCTTTCTCAACATTATCACTATCTTCTTCGGTTTTGATCTAAAATCAAATTTAACATTAATATTGCCTAAATATTAACTCTGCGTTTTCACAAAATTTGATTTTAAATTCTTTAATAAAAACCAAATAGTTTGCCACAATTTTTTCAGCTACTGTCAAAATATATTGGTTATGAGTGACAAAACAGTATGAGAAAATCTGAAAATGTTTACGTATGTGTATGACGCGACTCTATACAGATACGAGGTGAGTTAAAGTTGTGTAAAAAAACGATAAAATTGTTTTTAAATACAGTATTTACAGGGTGATTCATTTGAGAGTGGCGACCGGCCGTATCTCGCAAACCGTATGACCTAGAATTTAGAGAGAATTATTTTAAGAAAACAGCCATAAAGAAATTATAAATAATGTTTTTAAATCCATAATTCGATAGGTGGCGTAATCTATCACAAGATGTAACTGGATATATTTTTTAAATAAACCCCAATTTAGATTGGTGTAAAATATCAGAGTGGTGTAAAAATTCCATATGTCTGAACCGATTTTCAATATAGACTTTTGAGTATTTAATATAATTAGGTAGTAGGTGCGTTTTGTAAATTTCTGGTTTGAGAAGCTGCCTTACAACTTACAGCTTACTGGGATGGGCTTGTTATCAATGACATATTTTCTTGGTTTTTCTTACGTTATTTTGTAAAACTGAATCATTTAAATAACTGGTGAAATTTTCAGCTCTTAAACTTTCCCCACTACTTAGATATTAAAGGTTGAAAATGGCGCTCCGTTAAAAAGCGGCAGATCCGGCTGTGACGTCACATTGCATATTGTGGTCTGATATTCGGCAGTATACTGCTGCGTTTCACGTAAGAAAGTTGGTTTTTACGCAGAGTCGAATGAAACATCTTATCACTTTTTTTATTAAAATACACTGAAAAACAAGGCAATAAGTAATCCTATGGGAACGAGTCCCTTAAATTAACTAATATTTTGGTGCTTGTGTTGCTATTTAAACACCTGAAAACAAAATTATTTGAACTGAAAAAGTCGAGTAGTTTTCGCTCTACATGGCGTTAAAGTTGAACAATAATGCTTTACTTAAAATTCCGTATTTTCATAAGAAGTTACTTAGTTCCTCTTGCTAGTTCGTTCGTTAGTTCTGTTCAAATCTTGCGTGTGAAATTTCACCGACTTCTAGTTTGGCAGGTGTTTATAATGTCTGTGACAATGCATTATAATATTAAAAAGGCATTTTCTAACAAAAACTACAATCATAGTCTAAAATTTGTTGGAAAAACGTTGCGAAACTATATTTCTTCAAGGCACTGCATTCTTTTTTCTTAATGTTATCAATTATTTTGTTTCAGATCTGGTAG
>CAJUYI010000709.1:31359-44509 GCA_910591695.1 Galerucella pusilla | reverse complement strand
TGGATACTTTTATCTGAAAAGCACTGTATAAATAACCTTAAATTTAGTTTCTATATATCCGTGTCATGAGACCTGTTCATTGTCTACAGCAAAAAACACACCTTACGAGCTAAAAAATAAAAACTAAATTATAGTTTGAAAAAACTAAAAAACACGCTTAATATCAGGAATAAACTCCAATCGTACTTCGTAGCTTGCACAGATTTATTTCTTACGCGTATAACATCTTCAGTTGTTATTGTATCTGAATCTAATTTTATAAATTCTTTGCGAATTAATTTCATGGGGCGCTCACTTACATCGCATATAGCCGCACGTTTTACACTATTGCTTATATTTTGTCTGTTTATTATTTTCTCCGGTATTTGGTAGTGGTTATGGTCCAGCACTGAATAAACAATCACTCTTTCTGTACCTTTTGTTTTCACATAGGCTTTGCATCTTGTTTTGCGCGATACACAAGTCCACCGTTGATTGTTATTCGATAAATTTTTATGGAACGCGAATTTGTACCCTTCAATTAATAATAGCTCTTTCCCTTTTTCACTAAATACCACTAAACCCATGTTGAATATGTTCGTTCAAACTGGCGATAGAATAGAGCCGTTCTTGGTATCGTTCGAGCAACTGTTATATTTCTTTCGTGTTTCAACGGTCGGGATCGAGTTGTCTCCCGAACCGTACGTTATTACCAGTTTTAGAAAAGTGTCCTGTACGAGTTGTCTCCCATTCAATTAAACTTTTCAAGAGCAAGTTAATAATTAATTCTGCGAGCAAGGAAGATTACATAAATCAATACTTGGGCAAGTGAAATAATATTAGAATGGTATTTGTTGTGAGGGCAAGAACGTTAACCTTCTGGAAGGGGTGATAAAGTTAATGTGTCCATCTTTAATTCGAGTTTGCGGGCACGATTCCAGAACGAATTAGAAATGTCAGTTGAATGAATATATTTCAATTTTTTGCAATATATAATTTTTTAGGATGTTACCCACAACCTGTTGTGGTTCATAGCGTTACTTGAAAATTGTTGTTAATTATAAAATTGGTGTTGATGGTTTGAGTGTCAACAATAATTTTAAAGAGGTGACGTGGAGTTGAAGAAAGTATACCTGAATTGAACGGGAGAGAACCGGAGACAACTCGGACATGACCCTTTTCGAAAACAGCGTCGGGTTCGGGAGACAACTGGACCCCTCCAAAATAAATACGTCTTAAATGTCACAAAAAAAATCACGAATAATCCGGTTTTACTTTTTTGGGATAAAGATAACAAATAGACCGGTAAATAGTGACAGGTATTTTACTCGGAGGTTCCTTCTTTCTTGAGCATCCACGTGCTAAAATCAAAGTCTTATACCCATTTATGCGAAGTATCGCACACTTCCTTTAGGGGTAGTTATTATCCCTAATGGGTGGAAGAGGTAGGTGAATAATTTTATTCAAAGAATATAGTTTCATACCTATATAAAAATTTACCTGTTTCAGGATTTTACATTTGAATTCAAAAGTACGTGAAAAATGAATTTTTTCGTTTTTTTTAGAACCTCACTGTATATCATGTTTGTTCTTCATTAAAAATGAGTATCCTCTGTTTCTGTATGCTCACAATCGTCAATTTACGAGACTTTTCGATGTAATTTTGTATTATTCACTATATATTTATTGTATTGGGTGTCCCCGAAAATAGTAACAAAAATTCAGGAAATGCGGAGAATAAAAATAAGGTAAATAAAAAATTGTAAGTATATATAAGTACTATATTTATTTCTCATTTCCCAAGTTTTTGGTACTAAGTCTTGGGACACCGTGTATGAATAATTAATTATATTTCAATATTGATAAAATGACGAATATTAATTATTAAAAGGTTTTTACCCGATCCCATTAGACGACTCTTATTTTGTCTCGACTTTTCACTCCGGTATGTACCCATTAAACTTTTCATTTTCGTCTTCAAGATTTGAACAGGGATTTGTAGAGCAGCCTCAATTTCCCGCCATGCATCATCTCGCATATTTTTACTGTAATACGCCTTTTCATTCGAGTTCCACAAAACCGGATATTGTTTATAACTTTCAATCAATTGAATACACTGAAACTGATCCATTTTGACGCACGCGCACACAATAAACCGCTTATACAACGCGAATCAAAGACACGATTTTACTTTGACGCGCGCTCGAGACTGACTGAAACTAAACCTAAACGTTGGCTCACCTCGAATCTACCTCGCGAATCGTAATTCTCGTCGTCTCCCACGGATTGATGTGCTAGTCGAATTCGCAAGAGGCCAAGGACGAATTTCAGATAGGGCATGTTTAAAAACTGATTCCCTTATACAAAATTATTAAAAAGTTGAATAAATGTTCTGAATAATAAATTACATCCAAAAGAGATTTTTTTATTTGTTTTATTTGTTGTATTCGCCTTAACTGAATCATTAACGAAACTGAATGAAACCACAGACTATTGAAAAGCACATAATCCAAACGCAGAAGGTGCTAAAAGCGGTTGACTTTATATAAGTTCCAAGTAACTAAACCATGTAGGGAGCACTGGAAGAAAGGTGTATTTATACAGGCTGTGGCAACCTGGTACACGGACGGTTCCAAGACAGAAGTAGATGTAGGAGCCAGACTTGTAGTGCTAAAACAAAGGATACAGCTATATATAAGCCTATCAAAGGCTGTCTACTTTCCAAGCGGAAGTGACGGCAGTGAACCATGGCGATAAAAGGCAGGACATTCCGTTCAGTTGCCATCTTCACAGACAGCCAAGCTACACTGAAGGCACTCGATTCCATAGAGGTCAACTCTAAGTTAGTATGGGATTGCATAAGTGCCTTAAGCGCACTTGGAGATCTCTGCAAGGTCAAGGTAGCCTGGATACCAGGTCTCAGGTGTCATAAGAGCAACGAACTAGTGGATGAAACGGCAAGATAACAATCATCTTTGGATCTTTCTGCTGCGTCGCAAAATCGACAATAATTATGGTTACAGAAATCTTTAGAATGGTGAGTAATCGCTTATCATGACAAATGAAACAGTTTATTAGTTTTCCAACATTTACGGCAAGGAAGAAAACTGCCTCAAAGCAGTAGTAGGTATGTTAAGAGGGCATTTCAATTCCTTCACAATTTTAGCGGTGCAGTTTAGTTCTTCTGGTCTGGTAACTGGCATTTTTTTGCAATATGTCCAAGAATAATGCTTTCTTGAAAAGAGACGACTCATGGCTATTATTATATTGAATGGAGGAAGGTGTTTAACTTAGTCCAAGGAGTACTCTGTAGTGCGAAGGCATAGCAAGGGTGCGGTTTCACGTACTTTGAGAAGAAGAGCAAGGGAGGCGTTATCCAGGCTAATAAGTCTAATAAAAAGAATAATATAGGGAGGACCACAATGGATCTGCAAAGATCGCAGTGGGATAGGGCAAAGAGCCACTCCAATTCTAATCTAATCTAGTCCAAGGAGGGGTTTGAGGTTAAGGAAGCGAAGTGGCCATTGAGAGGTCGGTAATGGAGAAAGAAGTTGAGCCACAGATTTGATGCTACGTTTAGGAATAGAATTGGAAGGATGGTGAGACATTAAGGTTAACAGGGTTAGAGGACGTTGCGACAGGACAGCGTATGGAAGGAGGAGGGATTGATTGATTGATAAAAACAATTTAAAGCATATCCCATAATCCAGGTAGGTACCTTAAGTTTTATTGGTCTGTTCACTTTTATTTCTTACATTTTAGATTTTATTTCAATTAAAACGTTACACCATTTCCCTCATTGCATTTTATAGGTACATAATTTTATCAATTAGGTATCAAATATTTTCAACCTGTGAGTTTACCTACCTATCTACTAAAGTCACTCAAAAAAAGCAGGAATGGACGGCACATTTTTGTAAAGGCTCTTCATATAGTACGCGCAAATTTTGATTATCTTATTTCCATTATTATGCTTGAAATACAGAGTAGAAGTTTCGAAATTATCCATTCCACGGTTATATGTAACTAGTGACGTTGGCCGTGGAAACAATCGCAGATTTCGACTTTGTTTGTCGGACAGTTCCGACCGTCATTTATCTGGGCGATTGTAAAGAGAAATAGACTGGAGGGTCGGCTGTGTTGTAGCTTTCCGTGAAAGCAGCACTGTATAGCAGCCATGAGCGTAGTTAGAAGAGGTTGCGTACAATATTTTTTTAAAGTGAAAAATTTCGGAACATGATTAATGAGGCACTTCTGTTGTATTTTGTTAGTCTTGTTTTGATTACATTATGCTCTTCGTTTTTACAAGCTTTATATTAGCTTCACTTGTATGCATGCTTATTTGTTTGTAACGCAACATTTAAACTCGATTCTTTCCCACTTTAAACGCTCAGTTCAATTCAAAAATTGTTCTTGCACGCTTGTCAAGAATCGATGACAATAAAATCTAGCAGTAGAATATAGGGTGTTCCATTTATAACGCATAGTATAAAGCACCTCTCGCTTGGCAATAACATTGATCTCAATCACACTTTTTAGTTCGATTACCTATCCTATAAAGCGTGTTTTTTAATTTTTCAAACTATAATTTTTTGCTATGGATATTTACTATGGAATTAGTCTAGGTGTTACTTTCTTTTAATGTATTCTCTGTTATATGTATTCCTTTGTCTATTTCTTCCAATACTACATTGGATCTGATACCCGGAAAATGGTGTTTCATCTGGTATTTCATTTCCTTCAATTCCTAATCGACAGTAAGGTGACAATGTTGTTCTCGCCTAGGACATCGAGTTTTCCTAGGCATTCCCATATCATTTTAAAACTTATTGCGCAAGAGCTCAGTGCTTTAATGGCTGATTGACTTGATAATTCTTTGCCTTCTATATTTTTTATAAATATTGAGCTGATCATCTTTTTTATGGTGTGAATGTCCGCTTGAAATATACTTGAGGTTTTTCTCAGGCTTTCGGAGTGTTCCTGGAAACTCCTGTCACAGTCCCTTCTATTGTTTTTGAGAGGTCTGTGTACCATTGAATCGCATTCTTTCCAAGTGGTAATGATGTTGGGATCACATTCCTACTTGTCGCTTAATTCCGTATCAAACTTCTTCTTATTTTATGATAACCTTTTTACTTAGTCTGTATCTAGATCTAATAGCAACACTTTCAAACACCATATGTGGTCTGAACTTTTTTTTATTTGTTTATTTAACGTCGGTTTATTTCTGCGACTGAGGCTAATCACCGACGCCGGGAGTACTCTACCCCTAACCGGAAATTTTTGGCGTGCTACTCCACGCAATGGCTCGATAAGTGATGATTATTCTCACTATGACAGTGTACATCCAGTTCAAGATCCTTGGGCATTCTCTGATATAAAATTAAACAATGTTTTGGATAAGAGATAACTTTGTCGTACTGCTCCCCCTGTGTAAAAAATTTTCAGAGTACCTATTCCCCCTCCTCTGTAACTGTTATGAATAAAAGAATACCTAGATGTATTGGAAAATAGTTCTGAGCCTATTGTTTATAAACGAAGTCGTGTAGGCTAATATACGCCTCAATCAATTTGATGCACAAGATTATTTTGTCTTTTGATGAAACCTGCTATTTTATTGGAAGTAGCTTAGCCTCGTTAACGTTACCATAATATTCAGTTTAATAACTAGAATTTTCATTACTCATCTCCGTACCTACTACACAGCTTATTTTGAGTTCTTTTTTTGATTATTTTAAAAAGGTTCATAAAAGGCGTCAGCTGTTAATTTTTTATCTTCTGTAAGTTCCTTGTGGCATTACTTTTTTTTTTTCTCTTATTCTTTTGGGAATCAAACCACAATAATGTTTTTTATTTTTTATTTCGACGTTTCGGTAGCGTTCCAGCTACCGTTGTCAAGATTAACTAGTAATAAAATTAATAAAATAATTTTTGGTCCCTCTGGCACAACGAAAAAATATGACAACAATCAATAATGTTTTGAAGTTAAAGACTACAAAACTTTGTTGTCAAATTTTATTAAGGTCCATTCATAGTGGATCACACCTCTGGTAAAATGTGAAATAAAATATTTTATTTTATGACATTCTAACGATATGATAGTCTACTACTTTTTTGTTGGATTTGATCATTTTGGTTTCAAAATGTGTTCATCAGTTTTGTGTGTATATGGAATGTTATATCGATATCCGGCTTTTGGAATTTTATTGAACTAATTACTACTGGGCAAAAATTAACTTAAAATTTTTTAAACCGTATATTTTAGGAGAAAACTGGAAATTAAGAATTACTTGACGTTTGCAACTTTCACTACTGATAAGTCACATACCTAAAGATGAAGTTAGCCACTTTCCGATAAGATGTTTCATGAACTAACAGCCAGTTACAAAAAGGCCATTCGTATTTGAAGTTTGAATAACTGTCAAAGTCTATATATGTGTTTTGTTTACAGTTTATACTAGTTTGACGTTTCAATATTATGAGATTGAAAGCTTTGTGTTAATGTATTATAGTATATTAAGTATTAAGAACGGTAAGGGTTGTTTACCGGTCGACAGCAATGTTTGGAGGCTGAGCGTAGCGAAGTCTCCAATTTTGCTGGAGACCGGTATTACCCTTAACGTTCGAGATGCTTATACTATTTTTTGCGCGATCGTATCCATTGAAATAAATTTCGAATAAAATAATTTAAATTTCTTCGAAATGAACGAAATGTCAAAAGTGACATTTATACTTCTCGATCAGTTTGAAATATAATTTGCATTTTGGTGAAATTGTTTTCATGCTATTTATTACTTTTTATATTGTCCTGTTCTGTTCATTAAAAAATATAGTGATGGAGTGATTTAGGACCACTTAAATGTTTGTAGGGCTAAGACGTCGGTAAGTAATTTACTTACCGACGTCTGAACGGTAAGTGAATCACTTACCGACGTGTTAGACTTAGAAACCAGTAAACACAACCTACCGTCCTGACAATCAATGCTGTAAATAAACAAAAAAGATCGATCGCGCAAAAATATTTTTTAGTTAAGCTTACTTAATTTTCTCCATAATTGTTCAAGTTGAGCTAATGTAAATACCACATAGATTTTATTTTATTTTGATTCTTGATAATTTCTCTTCTCAACATTTAACCCATATCTAGTGAGTTACTGGTTATAAAAAGTTGAAACCGTTCAAATTTTTTGCTTCAAATGGTAAGTACTGAAATGTCAAATCAGTGATTACGGTTATGATTTCAGATACCCTGTTCACGAGGTTAGTGGATTAGGTTACAAGTGGGTCGATTGTTCCACACCTATAAGTAGAGATCTTTTATGTATGTCCTACATCTATGTTTTAGTTCAAAAGATCTAGGCTCCTGGGGAAGTCTATTATCCGTTTTGGAGCTAGGTCTGTTGCCTGAGCAAGCTTTAAAAAGATCTGTTCCAGGAATTTGATGCGTTGTCGTACAATTACCCTGCAATTGCAGACAATTTGTTCAGCCGTCTTATCAGCATGTTCCACTGTCCACTTTGCATATATTTACGAAGAGTTATTTGAGTGGAGATTACTACGAGTGCTCCGAGATCAGATTTTTTCAAAGTTCCACGAGCAATTTAGCGTAGTCAGGAAAAACATTCATGTCTGTCTTTTACCTGGAGTATTTCAAGAGGTGGGTAACTGACAGTGTCTTAAACTTCATAACATTGTCTAGTCGAATTTTAAAACAAAAACTTCATTGTTTTATTAATCAATTGTTTTAATAAACTGATTTTACATTTGCTTAAACTTGTCTCTGTTTTAGATAATTGAATTCCTGCCTTCTTAGGATATTCCTAAAGTACATCATCCAACTTTCTTGAATCATCTCGATAGTTACTAATATGACATTCCACTATTTGTAAAAAATACAAAAGCACCGGTAATTTTCCAAGTGAATCACTTTCCGTTCCTCCGTCTATGGATACCAATGAAACACTGACGTCAAGGAAAAAGAAGCGCACGAGTATAAGCCGTGTACCAGAGAGAGATAGCGCCACAAGAAACTTATTAGAGTAGGGAGCACGGGCGACCCAACCTAACCATACTCCAGCCCGTCTGCCGATCGATCCGAATGCCGGAATAGACAAAGACAGACTATGTTTTATGCATGGGTGTGATCGCTGGACGGGCCGGCAAACGGCTGAGTCACAGTAATTGATAATAACTTAGACATTGCTCTTTGCTGCTACGTTCGGGCTATTCGAAAACTGAATATCGCATCTCTCTCTCTTTTGATGATCGAGTCCACATTACAGTTTTCTGTTTTGTCAGTGAGCTCAGGTTGCCTTATGCGATTAAAAATTAGCAGTAGAGGAAAATAAATATGAGATTTTGTTGTCATCAGCAGTTTATTATTCGCCTCTTGAACTCAGTGTTCCTACCTACGTTCTACGCTATCTGTTTTTCTCGCATTCGCTTGTTATGTTCGCATTTTGCTGCTGCAAAACATGTTTATTGTTCATAATGTTTGTCGACATTACGTCACGACATTAAATATCATATTGATCCTGTGTTAATAGAATTTTTTCACACCACACTTTATTTCACGAAATACAGGATACAGACCAAAGTATGCCCTAAATGTTTATTAATATTTTTGTAAAGAATGTCCACAGTTTTTCCTATAACCAAAGGTTATGGTTTAGGCAGTACTCTCCGGTACTTATAGGTATAACAAGAATTCCTGTTATAGTCACTGTTATTAATCACTCAAGAGATTCAAACAAATGTACCTATAGGATAAGTCAAAAGTGATAGGTGACATTATTAAATTGGTTAAAATAGTATATAAAATATATATACATATAACAAAATAAAATATTAGGAAAATAAAATAGATTAAAATGGTTCACATAGAATCTTTGCATTTCGTTATTACTAAATTTTTAATTTCCCTTTTGTATCTGCCGAAAGAGACAATTCCCTGACATTCATGAGGTCATTTATTGTATAATTCCATTCCCATAAATTCAAAACTATTCTTTAATTTTAGTTTTACAGTGGGGTATTCGAAGGGCATTTGAATGTCTTGTAAAAGTAATCATGTCCATACGATTTGAATCCGAAATTAGCGAAAAATATATAGAAGAGTAAGAGAAATATAAACACTAACAAGTTTCCTTAAATTGTAGCCCAAATATTTACCGAATAATTTTTTCTTGACTTACAGAAGTATCTTTGATTGTCAAGTCCTACTAGGTCTTATTTTTTGGCTTTGCCTATTTCTTCCAAAATTACATTGAAACTGATACCGCAAAAGGGTTTCAGATGTTTTAGCCTCCCTCTTTGCTAGTTCATCTGCTTTTTCCTTTCCCTTTATTCCAGTGTGTCCTGGAATCCACAGTAAGGTAAGTATAGTGTTATCTTCTAGTTCATTGTGTTTGCTTAGGCATTTCCATACAATTTTGGAACAGATTACACAAGAGCTCAATGCTTTAATGTCTGCTTGAATATCCGACATTATGATAATTCTCTACCTTCTATAGCATTTGTCAATATTGAACTGGGCACACTTTCAACAAGTTAGGTAAATAACTAGTTATTGATTGATTTAATTAATACAATCAGTCAATGCTTCAAGTTCTCGATCCCTCAACCTTTTGTGTTTCAATGGCTGCTTGAATATCAGATATTATGATAATCCTTTGCCTTCTACATCCTTTATCAAAATTGAACTGAGCACACTTTCTTATGGCGTGAGTTTCCGCTTGAAAGATACTTGGGGTTTTTCTCAAGCTTTCAGAGAGTTTGGTTCCTGGCCTGTACCCTACTATCCCTGTTCCCCTATTGCTTATGAGCCGTGTGTGTATTTCTGTGTATGGTCATCTCTCCCCTATGGACATCTACCTCGGACTTACCCTATTTCCAATTTGAAGAGGTTACTAGTTGGCATATTACAATGCGAACTTTTCAGATTTATTCTGGTCCTTTAAATCTAGATAGCATTTTCCAACAAAACTATGTTATGTAGTCGTTTAGCCACGAGACTCGACCTTTCATGTAGTTTCTTGCTGGGGCTTCGACTGTAAACTCCATTAACTATGTATGTCTATTAAGTTTACAATTCTCCGTTAGCATACCTTTGGCGAATGGCATCAAATTAACTGCTTCGCCTGTCTCTGACCTCATTTATTAGAATACTAGATATTTCTTTGCCACTCACTTTCTTGTGAACATGTTTATTGTCCATTCCAATGTACGGGATTCATTCGCCACTTATGATTTCATCTATCTTTTCGTTGCCCTTTTGACCCTCATGCTCTTGTGCACAGACTTCTATGACCTGTGACCTTCGACTGCATTCTGCATTCAATGTACTTACGTAATCCCATACTCACATGTTGGTATGTCCTTTCCTTCCTATCAACTTCTTCTACGTGGTGGTGTATCACCTTCACTTTCGTTGCGACGTCCTTAGATAAACTTCATAAAATAGCTATCCTTTGTTTTAGCCCTACACGACTCCTGCACCCAGCTTTGCATTGGATACACCGTTCCTCCAGTCTTCTGTTCCTGGTGAAGACAAAATATTGCCAGAATAGGGCTACTTTTTTCTTCCGAGAAGATCAAACAGTTTAATATGTATAAATCGAATATTCCAACGAATGAATCCTATAAAATATTTCATCTCAGTAGTATAATTTGGGTAGGAACAAATATTCTATAACCTGGGAAAACCGTTGACAATAAAGCAAACTCCATAAATCTGAAGTCGTTTATACTGAAAACTTTGGACATACTGATATACATGGGAGGGTCCTTGGTAGAAAGACCGATCGACTTGGATACAGACCTGGGGAGTATCCACAGAGACCTAGCAAAAGTGATAGAGTATCATACTGAAAATTAGGAAGTGTTATTAGCAATTTTCTTTGGTTTAGAGGGTGACTTTGACAAAACTTCTCACATAGTGATAATGAGAGCAATTTGTTGAAGACAAATTGAAGAATCAACCTCCAGATAATGACCGATTGATGTCCTCAACCTTGATAGGTGGAACATTATCAACCTACGTTTCAAGAGCCTTGTAATGAACGGATTGATAAGAAGGCTCAAAGAAGAACACCACACTGTCTTGAGAGATGCGAACGAACTTGTCATCCTCAAGACAAATTCAATAACAGAATGAGCGAGTGTATTGAACAAGCTCTAAACTTTGTAACAAAATGAATCCATTATTCCTGGAGATTCTAATGGTGATAGATGTTAAATATCTCGGGATATTTATTAACTAGAAATCAACACGGACCAAACAATTGAAAAAAGTAGCTTAAATATTAGAGGCCAAATTAAAGGTTCCAAGGAGAACTTGTGGCAAAACATTGTGGATAAGTCCTCCTAAGATACACGCAATGATGAGACTAAGCAGTGTATAGTATTGCTATTGCGAGGGGCATGGGAAGCATTTTAAGGGCATAATACGAAGCCTTACTGGGCCTCGGCAAAGGAGCGTAGTTAGTAGAACTAAAATAAAATTCCAAGTTTTCTATTCATAATGTCAAGTAAAAGTAAGTAGGATGAAAATAATAAAAATGTATTGATAATAATAATTCTACAGGGATTTCATCTGCCAATTTTTTTTTATGAAATAACTAGGAAGAGAAGGAATGCCAATTCAATAAAATGATCATACACGACAAGGAAATGGCTCTAATGCTGTGCAGGATCCTGGAAGGTAGAAATTGGGGTTTTAGTCCAATAATCCTGAGCTAGATGTACTCTGCCATAGTAAGGAGCAATTGCGAGAACTAGAAGGACTAGCCTATTGACAACGCTAGATAACCTTTCCAAAATTCAAAGACTAGCGAGTATATGCATTACAGGATTTATGGAAACATGCCCAACGGCAACAACACTATATGTAGTGGTGGAAAGTATTGCAAAAAAACTAGATACAGAATAGAGGGAATCATCGTCCACGCTTTTTAAAATTTTGGGACATGCCACAAGATGGTGTGATGGAAAAGTATAACTTTGTATGAAAAATTGAATTACGTGACAAGAAGGAATGGAATCCCAGCATGATTATCAGACTTGGAAAGAATGCTATTCAATGATATACAGACGGCTCAAAACCAATAAAAGAAACTGGGAGGAGTGTATGCTAGGAACCAAACACTCCGAAAGCTTGTGAAAACACCAAATATCCTTTAAGTCATACGAAAGTATGCCAACTTCAATATAAATAAAAGATATAGAAGGAAAAGGAGTTATTGCGTAATCAGTACCAAGATAGTATGGGAATGCCTAGAGAAACTCAATGAACTAGGCGAGAACAACATTGTCGCCTTACAGTGGATTCCAGGACACACTGAAATAAAATAGCAGATGAACTAGCAAAGAGAGGAGCTGAAACTCCTCCTCCAACGTAGTATTGCAAGAAATGGTCAACACCGAAAAGAGGACACGATCTGACCATTGGAAGGATCTGGTGGGGCTTAGACAATCTCATGGGAAACTACAACCAGGTGAGAGCAAATGAACGTCTATGCCAGAGTAAAACTGCACTAAGAATTTTAACAGAGTCCTAACGGGTTGCATAGCAATACAGAATCCTAGAGCACAACGCCTAGGAGACTAGTGGATAGAACTGGGTCACATACCTAAACTAATGCCTCCGGATATCCTAAAAGTCGATAAGGTTAAAAGAACTAATAGTGTCTGCTGAAACTTTTCTCAGGAACGATTAGATTAGATTAGGCGAGAGCTGGATGGCACTAGGATTATAGCTGTCTCATACGGTTCCTTTGGGGTACCAGGTCGCACCCCATTGGACTTAGACCTTACTCCAGTATGCGGGGCTCTGCTGGGGTTGACTACTTTTCCCTAGCTAGTCGTGGGACTATTATGGTAAATCTTTTAGGTCTCGGTAAGTGTCCCAATATACTTCATACAACAAAAAAGACTCAAGAGTAGAGCCTATAATAAAAACAATTAAGAAGCAGCAATAGCAATAGAACAGTGAAAAATATTTGACAGGATAAAAATTTCAGGCGAAAGGAAAGAAAAGTACTTGAAAGGAAGTTAAAAAAAGTGAAGCATCGTTGTTAATGTTATTTTGACGGATATGTATTTTTTGCGTTAATTTTCGGGAGGGTTGGAAGACGTGGTTCACAAGGGCGTCGATATGGGCATGGGAGGATAA
>CAJUYI010000709.1:9117-30959 GCA_910591695.1 Galerucella pusilla | reverse complement strand
TGGAAGACGTGGTTCACAAGGGCGTCGATATGGGCATGGGAGGATAACAAATAAATAGTAAATGTTTTTAATTAAATCTAATAATTAACATACTTTGTTTTAATATAATATGATATTTATAACTCTACAATATGATTTTTTTTATTACGTAAATGAAAAAGCCCCTCTCCAAGAAAAAACATAATCGACGACCCTGGTGGTTCGTCATAGAATTTTTACAGAATTGAACTTTCGAGAAAATAATGTTGAAATGTGTCGTCGCCTCTCGGTCTATCATTTTTCGCAGCTCCTCAACTAATATGTTTTATAATTTCAATCAACCATTGAATATTTCTACAAAATAATCAATTTTTAAACCGTTGACATCCAAATATTGCCACACGTGCTGTAGTGTTATTGCTTGGACGATTACTCGAATATATTGTTTGCAGCTGTCATTTACCCTGACCTACGCCGCGCCGTTTGAACGACGACATCGAAGGCGAATTTTTCTCAGATTACGCGCAACCACCAGAATTTCAAATCATATGTATAGATAGTAAATACGAACGTAAATAAAGTACTAAAATGTCAGTTGAACCAATAGATTAGATTCTATTGAATTTGTCACGTTTACCTTAAATTAGATGAATTGCTTTGCACTATTTTACAATTTATTTCTTTAAGACTAACAGAGCTGACTCCAACAGTATGTTTAAGTTGATTTAAATTGATATCCTGTTTACAAACAAACACAATTATTATGATATTTTATTTTAAATTACTGTATTTTCGCAGAAGATGAAATTGTATAAAGAAGAAGACATCGAAATAAAAATATGGAGAAGTTCAAGCTATTTGTATTCTTATAAAAAGTTTTTGTAGTAGTAAGTTCAGTAGCTGTAGGAGTAGTTGTTATGGCACCTATGATATACAGTCATTCTTCCCTTCGCATGTGCCTTTGTTCACCATACTACAGACCATTTCCCAAATGATCCTTGTATAGTCATTTAGAGGCTTGTGTCCCAGTCCTTATCACATTTGCATTTGCCCAAAGATATTGATGCTTTTTTATGCTTTGCGTGTTTTTTCTGCAATCGAGTATGAGACTATGGTCGAAATATTCTCCAAGTTATTTCTGTCGCTCTTCTATCCAGTTATCTCCTAGGTGTTGTGCCTAAGGTTTGAATTGCTGTGCATTTCGCACAGCAATTCTTCCTCCACAATTTTAAGTTTTTTCAGGTGCCCATTTAGGCGACAATGTACCTTAAGGATCCTTGTTAAAACTCTCAGTGCAGCTGTCCTCTGACTAGATGTTTCCAATGGTCAGATCATCTCTTTTTTTTGGCTTTGTCTATTTCTTCCAATATCGCATTGGTCCTACAACCGCAAAAGAGTTCTGACCCCCAAAAGGGTGTTTCAGTCCCCTTATTTGCTAGTTCATCTGCTATTTCATTTCCTTCTCTTCCAGTTTGCACTGGAGTCCACAGTAAAGTGGATTGTTCTGGCCTACACACCTCTATCAAACCCGTCCCTTCCAGGATGCACTTCTCTAGGAGCAATGCATCCCGGGAAAAACATTCTTCCACCCCTCATCTCTTCCGATGAGGCCTCTCAGTCCGATCTGCTGGGCTAGTCCATCTTCTTTTCTTGGTTTATGCAAAAGTTCTGGCGCTATTCTGTTTTTCTTGAGATAGTGATAGTCACTTTTCGCTGGTCTTCTTGATTTTTCGTCGCTCGCGGGGTGTTTGTGTGTGTATGTCGCTGCCTCTTAAAGTACAAATCCTTAGCCGACGTACTGCGACTAAAGACGACCTTAGAGAGTGGATCCACTTGTTAAAGCTGGCCTTACTAGCTTTTTGCCGGTCGTTTTTATGGACAGGTAGGATCTCTAGGTAAGTGATCTTCTTTTACTCACCTGTTGGTGTTGTTTGTCCTCACTGCTGTCCATATTCTAGCTGTTTTCTTGGTCGTGCGTGTTTGTTGTAGTCCTCTCTGGTGTAGTCCGTGAGTTGTCTCTGTTGAGTGTTTGGGTCCTCAGCTCTTCGAATCTTCTCCTGGCCTTGGCTTCCATGACTTCGACTTTCATTTGATATTATAATACTTCTCCCTCTCTACTTTCTCTTCTCGTGAGCCATATTGAAATATTATATCTAATAATGTCACTCCATTATTAAAAACGATTACAATTACTCGTTGCTGGATTTTTGAGTGCAATTATTTAAATATCAATATTTTATAAGATCTATCTTGTTTCACTGGAGTAATCATAACAATTAATTGGGGCA
This sequence comes from Galerucella pusilla, assembly GCA_910591695.1. NCBI lineage: Eukaryota > Metazoa > Arthropoda > Insecta > Coleoptera > Chrysomelidae > Galerucella > Galerucella pusilla. The sequence continues at coordinate 28,692 of CAJUYI010000709.1, read as the reverse complement.
AATAGCTCATGATATACTTCCAAATGTTGTTGAGAATTTTTAGCAGTTAGTCAGAAGTTTGCATTTTAAGCAGATAATTTATTAATTGCCAATAAACTTTATTTCACATGAATTAAATTATTGGAATAGTTTATAGTGACGAATAATTCATGTGGAAGTCGAATTTTTATTAAGAAGGAAAAATTACATATTGATATATTATAGAATTGGTATTTTTAGGAATTATTACATTTTAAATTATCTATCAAGGGATGAATTAGTAAATTAATATTTTTCAACAATTACCTTTCTTATGTTAGGCTTGTTTCTGCAGAGACTTAAAAATAGGGGTAGTTGATAATGCTTCCGTTCCCTACTTTTATTTAATAAATAGACAAGAAAGACGAGGCACTTACATTTGGCTTTAATTAATGTTTAAAAACAATAGATGAAATTTAAAATGAGCTGGTCATTATCATGTACAATTAAGAAAAAAACAAATGATAAAACGGAATGGGTAAATTGGAGCCTTATAATAAATCTTATGATAGAAGTGATTTGAAAAAAAAATACCCTTAAATTTTCAAATATTTGAATTTTTTTTTATTTAAGGAGGAAGTATAATCAAAATGACAAAATAGAGGTAATAATGTGAGAGAAATATATATGAAAAAGTTGGTGTTTTTAAATTTTGAATATTCACAGTGGCGGCCATACATATGTTTTTTCAATCGCTGTTCATTTCATGAACATTAAAAATGTTGAGATGTAGTTTGTTGCAATCGACAGAGCAAGAGTTATAGTTTAATAAAGCATATATGAACAAAATCTCAATAATTAACTTGCATGTTTTTCATCTATTTTAATTTCAAGCTCTGTTAAGAATTATGAAAAAAACTACACATTTTGGAAAAAGAAGTTTTCTTATTCGTTTTGTAATTTAAATTAACTTGAACTTTTTATTATTATCTCAGAGTCGGTAGGAACTTTGATGTAATTTTGGTATTTATTATTATTTTGAAAATAATATGATACTGTTTTAAAATGTACCTTTTGTTTCCAAAAACATATATAACTGAAATAGTAATTTCAAATAATTATAATAAAAACAGAGATTCTAAAGAAATCACTTATTTTCACATTATTAAAAATGTAAATACAAATAAAAAATTCCTCTAACTTAGCAGAAACGCCGATCAAAATCACCTGACGTCACTCTTTTGTAAACATTTTGTCATTTTGTATACCGCTCGGACCTCCATTGTATTTGATGATTTTGTATCGTTTATGTGACGTAACTCGTATTAGGAATCTTATATTTTTATTACCAAAAGTACACAAAGAAAAATGTTGGCTATGGAACAAGATTTTATCAATGCAAATACTTCAAATTCATGAAGAATGAACTTGTTGATATTGGAAGTATTTATTTTGTCTCTTTTGTTCAGCTATTAAAACTTCCAAGTAAGTATTGCATATATTAGTAGTTAGAGACATAATCTAGAACTCAAATTATTAGATAAAGTCATCCTTACAATATTGGGTTATCGTTTTGGCGCGAAATTTAAATTGTATTTTAAAAATTTGAAAAAATATTGTGGTTTAAAAAAAGTAATATGAGTAGATTCCAGAAAGTAAGGCATAGCTGGATTACGAATGCTTTATTATTTTTAATACTCTCTCATTCATAAAAATAGACTATAGCTAGCTATCTTCGTATTTTTTAAACGCTATTAAAATTATTATCTGAAAAGTATAAACGTTAATCAAATCAATTAATATATCATTACCCTGTCACATTAATTTGAGATAACTACCTACTAAAATTATATCTCACTTTATTATAATAGAATCCTTTTCCAATTATTGAGCTAGATATGTTAATAGAAATCATATTAGTATAAATGACTAAGTAGATACCTAGTTATTTATTGGGGCTAATTCCATCTCTGTCCGAACGAACGAAAGTAGGTACCTATAACTAATTTTATTTCAAAACCAACTCTGGGTATTGTTATTGCTCTATCTCCTATCTCGAAATCGAAAAAGTCAAACGCATGTGATAAAACACATCGAACAGGTTGGCAATTATAGAAAGAGTTACAAAGTAACTACCTAGGTACCTACTTGAGATTTTTTAAATTTCTATCACAAGTTGCAGTTGTATTTCATTGGATTGGAATACAAACGTTACATTTACCAATCTCAGAAAAACCCTGATTCATGATGTTCCGTTTAAAGGCAAATTTTGAAAATAATCAAAAGAATATTCATTAGGCAACTTATGGGAAAGTACATTTTATAACAAACAACTCTACTAGGCTCGATACCAGAGAGATATTTTTCATTCAACTACAGTGGTGTCAAAGCGTTTTGTTTTTAAAATTCCAGCTTTGCTGTAGACTGGTATACGATAGAAAATAATCTCTAGACCTTGGTATAAATTTGGAAGAGCCGACAACGCCGATCAAACATAACCTTTCGCAGCGGGCCTGTTATGCAGGTGGGCCGAACAATTCCGATTACTGCCGAGCCCAACCGATAGATTTAGACCGGTCTTGAGAATGTGCTGTATTTTCGTGCGCGATCCAGTGACAGTAGGTGCTACGTGGGGCTTGTAACTTTGTTCTGTGTGTGACGTCGAACGACAAAGAATCGTGTGTAATTTTGGTGCTCGTTTCAATTTTCCGTAAAAATGTTGCAGCAGGCAGCAATGTCAACTTTTAGTCCTCATTAAAAATGTGGTTTGAGCCTCAAGTGAGTATTCTATCACTCAATTTCACTTAAAAATTCAAAATTTGAACTGTTTTTTTAAAAACTCATTTTTATAAAAATGTTAACGTTTCACAAAAATCTGTTTTTTGACTGAAAACTTGTATGTAAACTTGATTTTTGTAGTGGGTTTAGTTGTGTAGCATTGATTGAACAATTTCCATTAATAATTCTGTTGAAGTCATAACATTTTCAGTGAAAAATAATGTTTTTCAAATCCCACGTGACAACTGTCAAATGCGATCTAGTTACCTATACAATCTCCGCATGTGTTTTGTTTTGTTTGAAACGAGCGGGATCGCAGTATGCATTGAAATGATTTTATGCGCAATCGTCCAGAAAAGTAGTGGACTTACTTTCGGTGTTACGAAAACCGTAACATATACAATATTTTACTGGTCGACTGCTTCATACTCTTCATCTAAAGACGGATCGCAGAGGGGCTGGCGCCAACGTTTTTGGTGATAAGATGTTTACAACGCGTTGCTGTATTTTTTGGTCCACAAGTGGATGGTGTATCAAATTCTTTTATTCTGCACCTATAGGGATTTTGTTCTTTTTCAATAACTGATAGGTACTAAGCGATATAATTTATTTTCAAGATATAAGTAATATGAAACAATTGAATTTATAATTTTTTTTCTTTTTTGGTTATTTTGGTATTTATCGGTTCCTTATTATTTGATGAGTTTTCAATTTTCATCCCTTTAATGAAACAATATGAAAATCGATTTTTGTTTGTTTGGAATTAATAAGAGTCTGTGTCGTACCTACAGAGTTGTCAAATTACCCTTTTAAATATTTCAAATTCGTGGATTATGATTCATATTTGCAATTATTGGTAAATATTTTGTATCTAGTCTACGGATATCAGGTAGGTCATTTGAAAATATACATTTTACGGTCCCTTGGAAAATTTGTTTTAAACAAAAAATGCTGCTACGTTCCAAATCTGTTTTCAAGTGAGCTGCGACAGTTATACGAACTATTTTAAAATTGGATATAGACGTCACTTCTGAGACTCCCCATATCTATTTTTAACATTTCTAGAACATAATAAGTTGAACTAAGGAATGAAATGCTTTGTAAAAATTGGATAAACTGGGGAAAATGCACATTATTTGAAACTGTAATGGGTGGAATACAGTGGAAAATATTTTTAAGTTGTTTTTGGACACAACAAAAAATGAAAAAAGGTCTGAAATTATTCAGAATATCCACCTATTAACAGCATAATCAGATATTTAGATGAACTGGGGTATATAAAGATGATAATGGGATTATGAAACTGGCTATATAGATTGAAACCCGAAGCTGATTGTTCAAAAGAAACAATAAAAGGAAGCAGGCAAGACATGGGAGAAATAAAAACATTAAAGATAGAAAACTGAATAATGAATTTTAACCAGAAAAACACTAATATTATTGGTAGGGTATTTAATAGCATATAATATACAAATAAAAACACTCAAATCTCAATTATTCGCTATAGGTAAGAATAAAAATCATTCCAATCTGTAATAAACATAAACAGTAGAACCACGTGCTAGTTGAAAAGAGACAGACGTTGTGGTGATTTATAATTTATAACAGTTTAACGAAATCGCAATAAATTATCAATTCCCGTGTCAGACAGTGGGTGACGTAACAAAAAATCATATATATATATTTTATTTTATGAATGAATCGTTTAAACAAAAATGTAATCGCATTCTATTAAGATGTCATATCAACAATTATTACGTTACGATAGGTCAACTACACCAATTAATTATAACATAGTTATAGTATTTTTATGTAAATAGTAGCAGATAAACATTTTCATTGTTATGTTTACATTTTTAACGAGCGTATTGAATAATAAATCGTACCATTCAATAGAGTAAGCGCGTGTATGTGTGTGTGTGATATTTAATGGAATCGAGTCAATTAAATTTATTCAGTTTGTGTTTATTATTTGACGAGATATTATTATCAGTTTCACTTTCTTCCGTTTTGCTAGTAAAGCAATCGATTTTCAATTGGAAGTTTTCATTCAAATTATCATAACCAATCTATTACGAAGGCTTTTAAAATAAATATCGAAATAGTGCCTCTAGTAGTTTTAGAATTAACTCTTATTTATATTAATCATTCAGTGTTTGATTAAATATTTGATATGTATGTAAATATTATTAATTAGAATTGGATAGAAGACATTGCAACCATTTGGCCTACCTACATAATAAATGTTGTTTCAAAAAGTACATAGAGTATTGGAACGCAATAATCCTTTAACAACCAGATTTTTATCGGATACCTCAAAGTGAACGAAATATTTTACAATAATTCAATGAACTTTTTACGTGATCGGTTTTTTTGTGATTTCGCGAATGACTTCGACAGGCATCCATCGTATTCCTTTAAAATAAATCTTTCCTCCAAGGTAGAAAACATCCGGTACGGACAAAAGTATCGGTAAGTAGTGGATGCCCCAAGGATCCGTTTTAGATCCAGTTTTTTTTGGCATTCACTCACGATTTGACAGACATTATCTAATTGGTAAATTCACTTTATCCAATTTTAAATTCTACCATATGCAAAAGATCTCAATACTATTAAGTCCTGGTCAGACTTTGACTCACAGAGGAGCTTTGCAAGCTCTTAAACTTATCAACGACTAAATGATTTCTTCAAATTCGAGTCTGTACATTTAGACTCTTTAGTGGAAAAAATATCCTCTGCTTGTATTGCTATTAAATCTGTCTCTTAACACATACCTCCTTCTACTCTCCGTTTGAATCGCACTTGTATTTGTAAATGTATTATTTTTATTTTAATGAAGATTTATAAAATTTCTATTAAGGGTCGGTTTAAGGAACGATTACCAGCTCGTAACTGTCTGTAATTCTTGTTTCGTGAAATATAAAGTATTGGATATTTTTCAAGGAAGGGGAGGAAAAATCTTATCTGCATTCACAAATGTACTGGATGTGTACATCTCTCGTTAACCACCCGAAAAAACTAGTAGAAACTTTTCAACAAAAGTCGGCAAACGAGACAAGCACGTAGGTACTTAAGCATCTTCAACATTGGATACACTTTAAATATTTACATTAATAAAAAAAGTCATCTCAATTATTAAAAATAATTCTATTATTTAAACAAACGTATATAAATAAACACTAACTGATAACATCTAGCGCATTATGAATGTTTACAAATTGGAAAAAAATTATCAAATTAATATTCATCAACATTTGGCGCGTCATCGTAAAGTACATAATTACTTTTTTATCGATACTATATTTCATTCATAAAATCAAGTTTTTATTACATCACAATTAATTATTAATGGTATATATACTTGGTAAAACTTGTCAATAAATCATTATGTAGCTCATTTTAACTGGCACGCGTCTGTTCGCTTTGTTTACGTTAGTTTTATGCAGGTTTGTAGACAAAGATGATTCAAAGTTTTGGAATATTTACTGGGGATTCCTATGTTTACTGTTTTTATTTAAATGTACCTACTTTATTTACTTTTAGATCACTAGACTTAACAGGTTTAATGAAAATCTACGCTATTTTTTTAGTAATTGATAAATGTTTATTTACAAACAACTATAAATATTAATGAATTAGTTTCAATTTGTGTACTTGCTTCTTATTGTACCAGTTTAATAACTGTTAATAGGATTAGCTCCTAACAATGAACAATTCCTAGATTAGAAGCCATTACAGATATACAAACTGTAGACTGTTCTTCGTATGAAGCATTTTCTAAATTCGTCAAACAGCATGTTTTAAATTTTATCCAAAATCAATTGCAGAAGCCAAAGCATCGGTACGTCTCCTTCGCCAACATTTTCCTTTGATCTGCATAGGACCGGCCCAGATACATTTGTTGTTATACCAACGTCATTATGTGGTTGTATTGTCGCGAATATTTCAGTACGTGAAGCTACAAAAATAATCTTATTGTCTATCACTTGTGTAGCCCCAGGATTCGTCTGGATAAACGTCTCCATGTACTGACTACTTGAGGACGTTAGAAAAGTGGCCTGTAGAAAAATGACGGAGCTGCAGACGCCTTGTGATCAGTGGACGGGTTCGACGACACGCAGGCAATGGTTTAAGCAAGGTACTCGTTCGCAGTAACCGACCAGAGATAACGACAGGTGATAGACCAAGGCAATAGGGGCTAATTACTGATTTAATGAAATTCAATGAATACTCGCTCGAAGACTGCGCATTGTCGTTGGCGGGTTGTCTCGCGATTACTTCTGGAGCGGTAGCGTCTGTCGCTAAGTGTTTTATGTATATTTCTGGAGTCAATATCGTACTCCAGAAAACACCCGCAGAGGCAAGCTGGCGACAGTAGACCACAAAGAAACTGTGGGCTTTAACGTAGTAAATAAATTGTTTGTCGTCAGCATCAAGTAGCAAATGCTTCCTTTTTCAGCACCAATTGTGACACCACTTTTTCGATAAAAATTTCTATTAACTTAGTACGAAACATCTCCGAACCCACAATACTTGTTAAAAAGGTCTAAATCTAAATGTTCTTTCTATCGATCAGCTTTCTGTTCCTGGCAAATTTTTTTATTATCCTTATAATTGAACACCTTTTTGTTTTCTCTAGCAAGCCCCACTACTTAGTTGAAAACTGAAACCTGCTATCTCACTCGAATGTATTTCTCGACATTATTCCAACACGTTACTTTATAACAGGTTCATTGTGAAATTAACTGTTGCAGCTTCCTTTCTCTTGTCACTTATTAAGTTGCTTCGCTTGTCAACATAATATTTATATTGGAACACTATTTTTTTTCTTATATTTGTTAATTTCTCAGCAAATAAAAAACAGTGTACGAACATGTTTTTATACCTATTATAAATTACACTACTAAGTATTTTATGAGGCAATTTTATTTACAGCCGCCCTTAAACCAGTTGAAATTGGGAGGCTTTTATATCTAAAAGGTTTGTTCTAGAAGTGATTTCCTAACTGGGGCCCGATTCTCGAATTTGTAGGAATATATCTCAAAACCATAATTTGGCATGTCACCACCTATTATTGAATCTGATAGAATAGAGAATAGAAGATGTTTTACCAAAAAGTTTTTTGTTTTTTGTTAATAACAAGTAATGGTGTCAAAAGATGAATTGTAGATCATAATAAAAATACGAATACAGCGCATTTTTCATCGAATTGATTGGATAATTAGGATCCAAGAAAATTTGGAAAAATTAGAAACTTCATAATTTTCAAGTTATAGCGTTGACGTAGAAAATAAGTCTATTGTATACACTTTAATTGTGCGAAGAGCAGGTACTATGTAACAATTACTTTTGTTGCAATTGCCATTGCAATTTATTTGTGCAATATTTTGCAACTGGTCTGGATGCGTTATATATAATACGATTTTGAATTTGAAAACGGCTTTGAAAAAAACAGATATTAGCAACAAAACGTCAATCTTCGATTTGTGATCAAATGCAGTTAAGTAGGTCAAAAGCGATCGGGAATACGGCCGAAAATGACAAGGCATGGTATTTTTTATTGAGAATGAATCCGAAGGTGAAATTACAGATACTTCTGTCTTCATAATTTAAAGCGGAATTAGACAGCGTCCAAAAAATACATATATTTAAAGCGGGTCATGTATTTAGATAAAATTTGATATCGTTAATTTTTTTTATATTTCATCAACAACTTTTAATAAAGTGGACTGATTTATTGATGTTTCTTCCGAATTTTCAATATTTCTAGAGACTAATGTTCGTTTCAAAAAAAAATTGGTACACCAGTTCAACGTAAACACTTGTTGAATAGAAAAAAAAAAACGAGTATGAAAATTGGAGCGAATAAATACTGAAAGAAACCGGAATAAAAATATTCCAGTAAGACACTTCCAACGTCTAGCAAAGCGCGCGTCATCATTATTCGAAAACTTTAAAAGGAAATCCATCCGTCAGGACCCTTCTAAAGAAGGTCAGTTCCAGTCTGGCGGTGTAAAGGGCCAGACAAGGACGAAGACGGTATGAATGGGCAAGTAAGTTGTTTTCTCTGTAGCCACATTCTTGCATTATTACTCGTTCCTTTATCTTGTACTCTCTTATATGCGAAATCAAATTCCTTTTGACTTGCCAAGGTGTAGAGTAATCGAAAGTGAGTTCTCTTTTCATTCATGAATGGCCGCAGATTGAAAAGTCTATCTCACTCGAATGTATTTCATGCATATAAGCTTGTAAAGTTCACATATATCGACTTTAAAACTTTTAGGGGCGGAATATAAGATGTCGCGGTTCCTTTTATTTTCTTTCATTCATGATACTAAGAATTTCAGAATGTGACAGTGTTTTCCGTTTTATCTCCCTTTTTTTTTCGTGCTATCTTTTAACAATACATATACGGGAATACTCCAAAATACTTACACATTTATAAAAGCTTTACCACTCCGTAAAATACGATGGTTGTCCTTTGTTATAACAGTTGGCACCTGTCAACAAATATGAATTGTCAAAATAAACTGTCATATTTAGTTAATTTAACGCCAAAGTTTCAGGCTGCCTCGGTTAACCGAATTTTCAAAGTCGATAAGTCAGTCGAAAAATGGAATTGTGTCGAGAAAATTTTCACGTAATCGTTTTTTACAAATTTCGAAGCCTTGCCGAGTTGATATCTGATTTCGGAAATGAAGCACCACATCAGTCGTCACTTTCTCGTTGGTATGTAGAATTTAAATCTGGACGGATTAATCTTAGCGATGATCCAAGAGCATGGATGTCCATGGATGTTGGGCTCGTTAAAGAACGCTACCACTGGTTGGAACACTAGTGGGTTCGCCAAAATTTCCGGTTAGGGGTAGAGTGCTCCCGCCCACATATCGTGAAATTGGAGCATCATTGGGCATTTCAATTACCACAATTCAAAAAAGTTTACGTGAAGAATTATCTGTCAAAAATATTAGTTTCTCGTTGGATGCCGCATCTGTTGTAGGAAGAACAGAAAGTAATAATAATCGATTGGTATCAAAAAACTATAAACCGTCTTAACGCAGGAAACTTAAAAACAATATTTACAGTATGGACAGTGGTGATGAATCCTAAATTTACTGCAATGAACTCAAAAATGAACAGTCGGCTGTTGTTCGAAGACAAACCAAAATTTATTCGTTCTCGGGGTGTTTCCAATAAGATGAGATGGGGGAGAAATTTGTCTCAAAAGCAACAATTCTTCTGCAAGATTAAAGAACTGTTACTGCTGATTGGTTCATTCATTCATTAGATTAAGTTGTGCTCAACATCACAGACACTTGCGCTGAATCTTTGTACCATTTCTTATGTTATCTTTTTCTATTCCAGGGGGCTATTTAGTATCTTCTATATAGGCCACTAGTTTGAATGGAGGAATTTTCAGTAGTTGTAATAGTTGAATTATCCCCTTTCCAAAACGCTTGCGTCTGGATCCTTGTTCTCGCAGAAGCAGAGTACGTTTTTATCATATTCACATTTTCTGCACATAGGTTCACTAACTTTGTCCCTTTTGTGCAGATGTGTCCTCAGGGTACAGTGCGCAGTCACCAGGTCGGTATCTGTCTTCAAATATCACTTTCCCAGTTTCAATAACCTAGTTGAGAGTTCCTTGTCTACCTTGTCCAGTATACTCTTTGTATGGAGGTGTCCTTGTGTCAACCTATATTCGAGTTGGTGTTTCCTATCCAGCCAGTTCCCGATTTCCCCTCTTATGCCATCTTTTGTGATAAAGGGTTCCGGGAATATGAAATCTCCCTTAAAATACACTTTAGCTAACAGGTCCGCCATTTCATTATCTGCATGTGCTGGCACCCATATTAGAAACACTATTGTCTCTTGCCAGCCTGTTCAGGGATTCTTAACAGTCTAGACCTAGTTGTTAGATTACCGCGATTTCTCTTCCGTAAGTAATTGCCGAGTTTCTAAAAACCAATCCCCAACGACGAATTATCCTCCACCAAGACAACGCTAGTACAGCTCGAAAAACAATTGAGTTTTTAAAGCAAGAAAACATCGAATTGTTGGACTATCCTCCACTCAGTCCTAATGACTTTTTCACTTTTCTATAACTCAAAAATGAACTACGTGGTGAGTTTCCAGTCCCCAGAAGATGCGGTCAACGCCTTCAAAAACTCATTTTGAATGTACCACTAAGCAAGTGGAATAACTGCTATCAGAATTGCTTCCAAAAGATGCATCCCTCGTATATAATCCGAAACAGGCGTATACTCGTGAAATAGCTTATAAGTATTAATTGGGCATACCCTCGTAGCCGGTGATATCGCTCTACAGATTATGAGTGTATATAATTAGGAAGTTTTGAGATAATTCGTTATTGTTTTCCGAAGTGATAAGTTGATCGTGTGCGATTTATCAATGACGGCGATAGAAATAAAGAATCGCGAGCTACAGAGAGAGTTTTATGAGATATTCGAAACGGCCTCAAAACGTTCACAACCCATTTACGTTGTACGTTACGGCTATTGTTCATATTATTCATTGCAGGAATTCCACACACGACTCAAGGGTAGCCGGGCCGTCGAGTGACTTCATTTACGTATGCCGGAGACAAAGTGTGTCATGTCATAAGTTTTATCAGAAAGGTCCATGACCCAAATAGACATGAATCGTAGCCACCAACAGCACAGTCATGTCATGTCGACAAGCAACATGGGCATAATATGAATCGGGTTGTTGGAGAGAAATACACAGTAGAGACGAGAATTCACGTACAAGAAGCGTCTCTGATGTCATGAATGAACTTCACTTTCGATTACGATATCAAAGGAATCCGTGCTTCGGATAAGTTTGGAGAGAGGGTGGAAGAGAGACAGAAAATCTGGGTGACCGAGACGAGGTTCTTCCCGATAATAATAAATCCTAGTCGACTGCGGAAATTGACGGCCTGTTGATATATCTGAAATCGCGTACTACATAAGAACGATTTCATTGCATTTTATCGGCGTGCAATAACTATAAATATTTTACAAATTGCATACCGTTATTTCCTTTGTTGTTCGAATTTCACTAATACATCATATTTTCGTTTATTCGCAACTATACAATTTTACTGAATACACCGATTTATAATTTACTACAAGTAGAATTTTTTATTGTGTGTGAAGGGTTTAGTAAATTATAGTATGGGTAATAAAAATGTAAATTTGCAATGGAAGGACACATAAAACAAGGTGAAGAGGGCGATATGAAATTCATCGCAGAGGTAAACATCAAAATCGGGTACGAAATTCGACACTTGGCATTCTGTCATCCGACTGTTGGACTACGAAATTCGCCAAAAGAATAATTAATGACAAAAAATTACGTCAGCTTTACTCTCATTATTTATTCACTAAATTAGCTTAATAAAAAAATATAACATAATCAAAAATAATATAGGATTTGTACCAACTGGCATGTATGAACCGTTCTGGAATCGTATCGAGTATTGTATAGTACGTGAACTCAACTTAGAGCAGGTTCTTGATTAGCGAAGAATAATTTTCGACGATATAGTTCTGCTAATTCTAGTGCCAAGCAAGAAATCGTATTATCATTCCCTTTCAGTTGGTACAGTTTTTGTACCGTGCTGAGAACGATACATAATCAGTTGGAACTCGAACGATATCTAGAATGATTATATCGCCAGCGGGAACAAATAATGTACTTATATATATATATAGCAGCACTACAGGCCTATCTGGCCCTCCGCTTCGAGATCTTTCACTCGATCTTTCTATTTCTTCCTGTTCCTCGCCTCGTTTTCCCAGTCCCTAACTCCCACTGTTCCCAGATCTCTCCTAACCTCTTCCAACCATTGTTTCCTTGGTCTTCCTCTTCTCTTTTTACCACCTTCTCCACTTTTCAGCACTCGTTTTACCCATCTATATTTCGTCATTCTACCTATATGTCCCAACCATCTTGCTCTCTGTGCTTTAATTATATGGGTTATACTTGGGTGCTTATATAATTCTGAGAGTTCTTTATTTGTTCTTCTTCTGTAGATTCCATCTTCCTTAATTCCACCATAAATTTTTCTTAGCATTTTACGTTCCCATATTTCTAATTTATTCTGCTTTTTTTTGTTCATTGTCCAAGTTTCACAAGCGTAGGTAACTGACGGTCTTATTGAAGTCTGGTACAATCTTATTTTAGCTGTTCGTGATATGTCTTTCGATTTTAACATCTTTGATACCATTCCTGCTGCTTTACTGCCCTTTGTTAAACTTTTTTCTATTTCCTTTTCTTCGTCTCCTTTATTTGTGATAGTGACTCCCAAATATTCGATTTGTTCCACCTTTTCTATTCTGTAGCTTTTATTTCCATCACAGTTTATAATAATATCCGTTTCCTCATTGCCCTTCATTACCATGTATTTTGTTTTTTTCTCGTTGATTAATAGACCATGTTCTCTTGCCTTCTGTTCCAGTAGCTTAAATACTCTTAGAACCTCTTTCCTGGATCTTGCCATGAATACTAAGTCGTCCGCATATGCTAGACATTGATGCTTATTCCCATAAATTAAACCTCTGGTTTTTATTCCACTTTCTCTGAGTATGATGTCTTGAACTAGGTTGAAGAGGGTTGTGGATGTACTTATACCTAAACTGAAATTTTACAAAGTACTCGGAAGGAAAACATTCGGAATTTATATTATAAATATTTTATGGGTGGAGCCCGTAATATAGTTACTTCAACAAAATAGAGGAGTAGAGGTTTGTTATTCCAAATCTAACAAAATGTTTTTGCAAAAATTTGTTACTCCACATGGTGGATAAGTTTTTAGATTCACAAGGAGTAGCTCTCCAGCAAGCATGAGAATTATTTCGGCATTGAACTGAGTTCGCGTAGATTGAAAGTAGTGTTACAAGAAGCCAAGAAACTGTTCTTAACTCATTCGTAAATATTTCCAACAAATAAACGAATTATGCCAAAACTAGTTCAAGAAGGGTAAAAGCAATTCCATGTCCTGGGTAAATACGAAAACTGATAAGCACCCGAACTAGGGATTGCAAGCTTCTGCGCATAAAATAATTCGTAACCCGTAGACACCTTGTTGGAGGAAGAAATCTCGTGAAGTAAAAATATTTAGTGACCTACAATGAAAAGAGTTATTCCAATGAGAGTGAAAGGATATGAATCATCTTTTAACGTCTCGCGGAACTCCTTGCGTTACGATACATTACAAAATCTAGAAATCAGGGTTCAGAGGTCTGACGTATGTATTTATTGTATATAAAAAGCAAGCTTTGACAAATTGTGTAAAACGCAAAATTTACTTTCAATGTCTATAACAATGCAATCAATTAATACTGTACATTACCCGTGCGAAAGTAATTTTTCACACTCGTAATGTAACATACTATTTCCCAACTAGTGCGTAAAGTGATACTTTTCCGCAGTTTTTAAACATGCGTTCAAGTGCGGGAAGTACACACAGGTGTTAGGAACGTTCAGTATTAAAATCGTTTGTTAAAAATTGTTTACATTTTTGCAAAGATATTGACTTCCTAACATTCAGTAGTTTGGCGGTACATCGATCACGTATAAAAACACAGTTTCACTTTGAATAAAATCCAGCTACACTATCTCGAATATATAAAATCCGATAAAACTGAAAACGCACCAGATTGCCATTTAAAGAGAAACACTATTGTACATCACAAAGGTCAACCTGCTTCAATATCTCATGACTGACAGAAAGAAAAGTGTAAGTAAAGAATTCGTTTGGAGCGTGCGGATTGTCACATAAAAGTTGTAGTTTAGTAGTGAACACCGAACGCACGTTAAGACGACCAATAATGCAATAAAAACGACATATGGGCGGAACTATGGCTTACACCCAATCGGGCTTTCCGAACCATTATCGGAAGTTGAAAATGTGAATGTGATATACCTGTTCATTCACTACGACTACTTGATACGGTAGGTCAGTGTTAGGAAAGAGGGACTCTCGATGATTGATGAGTGATTTGTTTGCGTTTTTGTTTTGGTTCTCGGTTTAATTATTTTAATAATGAGACAACGCAATGTTGCCGACACCGTCATCTTTATTTTACTTAACGTTTTTTATTATATTTATAGTTGTGATACGTTAATCAAATTAGTTGGGATCGTAATATATTACACATTTCTTTTTTAAGGGCGGTAATCGGTGATAATGTGAAATTAGTTATTTATGTACCAAGTCAAGTCTACAAATTGTGCCAGCAATTGAGATAATGGACAGTTATTGCCGGAGTTGCATATTAAATGTTTTTTCGTCAATCTTTACAAAAAATTACTAATTTATTTCTGAAGGTTCCAGGTTATTTCACAGATCACCTAGCCCGTGGCGACTTCTATGTCGAAATCAATTTACGTGTGGCGACATCTTTAGAATCTTTATTATCGCAATTTTTATATTTGGAATTGGCTACTTATTTGAAACCTATATTGGCATACTTTCCCCTGTATTTTCTTTTTCTCGAGCGCCATATTGAAATTTTATGCTCTATGTCACATTTATAACAAATATAATGACACCTCATATGTCATGTTGATAACCGTCAATCCGCTTAGCCTATAGTGCGTGCAAAAAAATGGACACACCCCCTTGGGCAGAAGGGAAAAAATACTAAATCAGAATTTATCTACGTTTGTGCGTTGTGTCCCAGCTGTGCCATGCGAAATAATAGTCTTGCCCTCTTATACTTTGCAAAGGAACATATCTGACGGGCCATATAAATAAAATAACATTTTTGTTGATTCGACCCTTAATTTGTGAAACCTACTCATATTACTGTTATAAATGAAACTAACTGTTTCTAATGTATTCCACTATTTAATGAAAAAATAGTGGAGTTCCCTAGATGTATCTTCATTGATGACTTCATATTGTGGGTCTCTTGAGTTTTTCTAATTTCTAATTCTTCAAGCAAATTTAAGTTCTTGTTTCTCATCACAAATATGTAGGACTTCTAGTTCTATTCCATTAATGAATGTTTGGTGTCAAGTAGATGTGTTGACTGAGGGTGAGGATAAATCTTATAGTATCAAAATAGAAACACCACCTAAATGAACCAAAGAAAATTAATTATTGGATAGGACAGGACATATTGTCATAGCAAAACATAGAAGAGAAACTATGGATAGAAAAACACAAATCAATAGACATAATGGAAAAAGAACATTATTTATTATACTTACTACTTATATTAAAACTGAAATACACAAGAAAAAAATTAAAATTCACTTTAACACTGATTAAGGGTCCTCGTACGAATGATTTTAATCTCACTTCACCTAAACGCCAAACAGTTAACGATTTTACTGTTCTTTGGTAGGAATTTTATACATTAATCGATAGTACGTTGAACCTCTGAAGAAATTTGTAGATGATTTCTATTTTTTAATGTTAAACTTGAAAAACTAAACCATTGAAGAATTTTAGTTTAAACATGGACATGTGCTGTTCATTTATACTTTCAACAAGCAGGGAACACTTGATAATTGGGATTGGGAATAGCCGCAAAGTTGAGAAAGCTTTATAGATTGCAAAACATTATAGTACAGAAAAGAAAGGCTTGTGGAAATTCGACAAAATATGGCGGGATATTTTCGGTATATGTTTATTGGAAATAAATAAGAATGAACAGGAAAATCAGAGGCTCTTTGAAAATTTAAAATGGATCCAGAAATAAGAGATGGAACAGGCATAAAGAACTTGTAAATGGAAAAGTGCCTTGATATGAAAAAAATCACATCAGAAATGATTCAACACGTTGGACAAAAAGGAAAGGAATATGGCAGAGAGCACTAATTGTACCAATTTTTAATAAAGGCTATGTAATAGGTTGTAAAAGCATCGTGGAATAACATTAATAATGAATGAAAATTATGGAGAAAATAATCAGGTCGACAGCAAAAGTAAAAGAAGCACCCAAGACCACATATTTACTATTAAACAGTTGACAGAAACAGCAGTACAAGAAGAAAAGAAACTGTTCGTGTCTCTCCTGGATCTAGAAAAAGCCAGACAGCGGAGTATTAGTGACAGGGTCCGTTTTTTACCGTTTGGGTACGGAACCCTAAAAATGATAAGGCAATCAAAAGAAATAATATGTCCAAAAATTTCACGCGTACATTAATACTTCAATCAAAATCGTTAAAAAGCGAAGTAAAAAATATCTTAATACCTTAGATTTTAGAAACGAGCTGACAGCTACGCCTAATATCATCGATAACCATTAAGTGACTGCCGTGATTTTATAATCATCGTTTTTCACGACCCAATCTAGTTAGTTATGGATGGAGGTCACGGTTGTCTCGATTATCTCGGAACGGTCGTCCCCCTGCAGACTACGATTAGCTATTGTTTTACTTGCGATCTCTCTCTTTCTTTCTCTGTCTCGAACATTGTATTGCAATGCTAATTGCATTCAACAAAACTACAAACAGGTGTCTAGAACCTAATATCTTCAGTCTCTCTCTCTCTCTCGTTAAGGTCGCCGAAACAATAATCAAGTGCTGCACGTACGTAATTTAATTTCGTTCAACAAATAATCCATCTACCGTAATGCTTTGACAAACCGAGATAATTTCAAAGACATTATTGATTGCCCTAGTCTTATACCAAAAGATGAGACTTTATGCGTGAGCATTTAAGATTAGGTATTCGGCAAAATGATACATTTTAATTTTTTTTTTGTAGTGAATGTTATTTTGATATCATCGATTTAACTAAATCATTTTAAATCCGAAAGTGACTGGAGACTGGTGCAACAATGCCAGTAGGCAATCGGCTTATAACAATAATAGAGTATTAAATAACATCATTATCGGTATAGGCTATACCTTCTGGTCCTATTGTAAATTCAACATTTATTCTGCTTAAACTAACAAAAAGCTATAGCATAATATAACCTCGCGAAACTAACGCTATTTTGAAACCATTCAGGCTTATAGCAGTGGGTATAACATTCGAGCTGAAGAAACATCTACTATTTATTGCATATATTTGTACTTATTTATTTGTATTTATTTATTTTGGGCAACGTTCACTGAGACTCAAAATATCTATTGTACCCCCTTACTTCTACTTAGTTTCTGAGGAGAGTCTCAGAAACTAGTAGCTCCTTTAGTCCTATTTTCCGGAGGAATTTTAGGATATCTGCAGGCTTCAACTTAGGTAAATGTTCCTCTTCTATCCAGTAATCGCCAAGGTGCTATGCTCTAGGATTCTGAAGTGCTGTACAGTTGGAAAGTATGTGGATGGAGATTTCTTCTTCTATGCCACAAAATCTACATTCTTCTTCCTCTACTATTTTGAGCTTTTTCAGGTGCCCACTCGGCGACAATTTCCCGTTACGTCCCTGTTAAAACTCTTAGCGCAGTTTTACTTTGACTTAGGCATTCATTTGCTCTCAACAGGCTGTAGTCACCCAGAAGAATCTTTGATTGTACAAGCCCTACTAGATCTTTCCAATGGTCAGATGTTCTCTTTACCTATTTCTTCCAATATTTCATTGGCGCTGATCCCGTAAAAGCGTTCAGACCCTCCAGAAACGTATTTCAGTCTCCCTCGTTGCTACTTCATCTGCTATTTCATTTCCTTCTATTCCAGTGTGTCCTGAAATCCATAATAAGGTGATTATACACTATATTGTTCTCGCCTAGTTCATTGAGTGTGTCTAGGCATTCCCACACCATTTTGGAACTGATTACACAAGAGCTCAGTGCTTTAATAACTGCTTGACATCAGATAATATAAATGCATACATAGCATCCCTCGCACGCAAAGGGATCACTTTGTAAATTATTCAATCCAATAAAATTATCATTTGTCCAACTTGAAATAAAAAAAGTATACAAAATATAAAACCAACCACCAATCCAAATATTCCGGATCACGCTTTACAGCACTACTAAAAAACGTAAATATTTTGTACGTGACAAACACTGTGAATAATAACTTAGGCGCCACTTTTATCGACATCACTTCTAATACATCTGATCGAATTATCCCACGTCGTAAATACCAACCTGTTGGATGAGATTGGCACGAGTCGACTGTAAATAATCTAATAAAAAGAGTCGAAATTACATAGACACCGCACCGGCTCGGTGACAATCAAGTACTAAATTGCCAGGCCTCCTATTATTTAATTGGACATAAAAGAGGGTGGAGTAATAATTGCAGTAAGCGCCAAAAAGCAAAATAATGCAGAGGAAGTCGCTCGACACTACTTGGTTGACTAGGTCAGTAGGTAGGTATTTATTCGTTTTGTGTCCCGAGATACGCATAATTGATGAGTAAAGCGACAAGTGCATCTTTTGTTGTGTTCATTGTCCGAAAACTCTCGGTATGCTCATGTGTAAGTTCGACCTTGCTAGAAAGGGCTCGACACCTGCCGTGTTTGCTTTCAGTTTAGTACTTGGCTTTAGTGATTTAATGTTATTGGAGATTTCGACACGTGGTGCTGGTGTTGACATAATAATTATGAAAGTGATATTGAATAGGAGGCGCCGGCGTTACTGATTTATATTTTTAAATGTTTACAGACCAGATTAAATACGCCGACCACTTCTATTAACTACAATTAATATTAATGTATACAATTGTTTGTTTCGACGGATGGATAAATCCAATGTAAAATATCTGTTTTGAGCTTTATTCCTTAATTGTTCGCTCGATATAGGAACATGTTTTTACATGAACTTACTTATTTTTTTCACAAAGCAGACATATTAATCCAAAGATACTACTATTGCCTCCTGGTTTTGGAGCCCTTATCAAGAGATAGAAATAGGTTCGGTATATAC
>CAJUYI010000708.1:79061-101887 GCA_910591695.1 Galerucella pusilla | reverse complement strand
ATAAAAAGTTCTGCATGTCTTAAAATCTAAAATACAATCAACAGATATCAATTTTTTTCAGTCGTGTACGAGGTATGTCAAAAAATATGAAAGTAGGTCTTCACAAAAATACATACATCGATCTGCAGAAGGCTGCCATTCTAAATACCTGTCACACTGTCCGTAAATTTCTAAATATGTGACTTCCGAGCCTAATCCCATTTGCGTTTACACACGCTCGGGACAGGTGAACATTACCATCAAGTGCTGAGCAAGTGCATACTTGGAATGATAATAATAATAATAATACGCCAAAACTGGTCTAGATTGTTCCTTCTAATTAGAAAAATGGTTGGTTTTATCTTGCAGATAAAGTGTAATTCAATATCCTTCGCGGCATATAGCCAGGGAAGTAGTTGTTGCTTTTCTTTTTATTCTGTTATTTAACGTCGGTCTATTTCTGCGACTGAGGCTAATCACCGACGCCGGGAGCACTCTACCCCTAACCGGAAATTTTGGCGAACCCACTAGTGTTCCAACCAGTGGTAGCGTTCTTTAACGAGCCCAACAATCATGGATTCGGGACCTCGGTTTTACGTCTCCTCCGGAAGACAGCAAATCTACATTATACCTCGTGCTCATTGGTATAATGCCTGCGAGCTGTGATATATGCTAGTGCGCTGCAGGCTGTACGGGCCCTATACGATGGTTTTCCCTGGCATGGTCGTCACCCATCCAAGTACTAACCATGTCCGACCTTGCTTGACTGTAATTATCGCATCAAACGCGTTCCACTACAGTGCTGGGTTGTCGCCCTAGTTGTTGCTTCACTCTTTGAAAAGTAGGCGTTATAGTAGTATTAAACAATTATTTTTGACATCTATTGAAAACCGTTTTTCCCACAACTGCATCTCAGAATATTCAAACCATTTTCCGAACTAGGAGGAATATTTTCAAGCGAACCAGTGTACTTTGGCATTAGTATTCCTACCATTATAGTTTATGCCTTTTCTTACACTCAAATTACCACTTCGTAAATTGTTTCTAGTTGAAAGTAACCACAAAACTATTTTCCAAATACTATTCTGTGATTTACAATCAATAAAAAGTTTATGGTCCCAAAGGCAGTGGACATAACTAGAAAATAACTGTGCTCAACACTGAAATCATAAGTGTTTAAATTTGTTATTTTAGTGGCTGTTCCATAAAGTTCACTTGAAGATAGTTTGCGGTCTTTTAATTCTATTTGGGTTGTTAACTGCACATAAGAGTGTGATGAAGCTGAAGTAACAATTTAAAAAATAATGTTTAGCTCATCCATTTTAAAAACCATCTTCCACGTGACAAGGTGCAGATACAAAGGCGTTAATAAATATTGCAAGTTATTAGGAAATATAAATATATATTTAAAGAAACATTTTGTAATTACTTTCAAACGAAATATAATTCGTTAGTTAATTAAAGTTAATTAAATATCTGATTCAATCTAACGGCAGTCTCGGTATAACATTATTAGAATTTTACATGTTGGCAAAACTGCACACTGTTGCCGAGTTTAAATTTGGTTCATCAGGTAAAAGAGGAATAAAACTGTTCCTACTAGAGCAGAAATAACCGTTGCAAAGAACTTGTGGGTTCATTAATTAATTATTTTGAACAAGAACTTGTTAACAAGTAAGTTGCTACCTTTAACTTCTGTTATAAATGTGAGGGTGCAGGCAAAAATTGAAACTTAGATTAATTTAAAACTAAAACTATGTAATAAACTAAAAGATGAAGATTTAAAATAAAAATTAATGTTCGTCCTTACCACAGATCACCATTTGGTCTAAGTTATTGTTAACATGAGCTTGTGTTGCATTTTAATAATATATTATAGACCAAAGTGGTGAAGACTATTATTATTGACCGAGCATCAAAGTTATTTCGCGAGTGGCTTTGCCCCGAGCGGAATAAGGTGCGAGGCTTATAAATGTCTTCACTACCATGGTGTAAATACAGTTTTTCCACTACTAGCCAAATTTAAGACAAAAATTAAAAATAATTCACAGACGCACCCCGTCGTTCGACTGACAAGTACACTGTCAGTTTAAAAATATATTATGAACGTACTCGTTATGTCATCAGTCATTTTTGGTTAAAGTAATGGTATTTTTATAAATGATTTTATCTTGATAGGTAATTTCAAGCAGTTGTTGAAGACAATCTTTTGGGTATTCGCTGTGTGCCGACCGTTGGAGGAGATAGGCGAAACTATCTCAGCGCGCGCAGTGGTGAATTTCCGCAATTCGGTCGGAGGCTGATGTGGTATATTGTATGTAAAAAAAGGGAAAATGGGACACGACAGTTGTTGTGTTGTTAATTGGGAAAATACAGGATGGAATAACAGTGATGTGAAATATTACAAGTTTCCTACTGCGCAACACAAGTTGGTACAAAGGAAAAAATGGATTTCAGCTGTAAAAAGAGTAAAATGAGTGTCTTAACCTCACTTCAAAATACAGTATACACTGATACAGTATTCTATACGTCATGTTTTCTCCATCAATTGTGTAGTTTGTTTATTTTTTCATAAATACATTTAATATAAATCATCAGATAAATCATCAAGAACATTTGTGTGCAATCGATACACATATAAAGAAGCAGCTCATGTCACTTGAAATGTCGAATGGAATAATCGATTTTTATTAATGATTTTATGCAACGTTTATCTCCGTTGATTCTAACCTACAAAGCTACACTTAACATAAAAAAAATACATTTTAAAAACGATTACTTACTCATGAAATACTGAACATTATGTCATAAGACACTTATATTTTCAAATTATTTACATTGTAAAAGTTAAAAGGCTCCCTTTCTTCATAATAATTGTTGCTTCCATAAGCTTTACGTGTAAATGCCTCCGACGTAACTTGCGTTTTTAAGCCGCGAGGGGGCGACAGTAGGTACGCACATAGCGAATACAAAATTATGTTGCACAAGTTTTTGTTGAAATACCACAGTATGTGAACCAACCAGTAGTATATCTCTCATAAATTTCATTCATAAATTGCCAGAGCTTTTGATAACCTTGAACGGATCGTTTGACGATTCATTTTACCATAGGCGTAGGTGCATACGTTTTAAAATGACTTGAACGTGTTAAATGTTTTTTCTTAAATATTGTAGAACAGTACACTGATGAGTTAATAAAACAATAGTCTTATACAAAATATTTATTGGTTTTTCCATATTACAATTTTCATTTTGTTATGATTTTTAAAATTTGTATTGACAAATTTTAATGTGTAATATAGTCGTACCCTGAAGAGAAGTTTTATTGAATATTTTATTGGAAAATCAACACCAGGATGTACAAACTTTGTTGTTTGACTAATATTTATAAGTGATTCAACAATATTATATTCCAAAAGTATCCTTATTCGTATTTTCATAAGCTCTAAGGTAACAGTATAAAGACGAATCATCTAAATTCTGATACGCTTGTGAATACGTCTCACATACGCTGCCTGTATGAATTTCCGAACATTTTTTAATTAAATAACCACAAAATTGGAATTGGAATAGCCTTTTTTAAAAGAAGTTTTTTTTGATGATGTTGCATGATCATGTCTGGTTCAAAATTAGCACCACATAAATGATGACTACTATTGTATAGAGTTTCTATTTTTGTCATCAAGTCAGGCCTATCGCATGCTTCGAGCCAAACTTTAGCTCTGAAACAAAAACAACAAATTAAATCAATGCACGAAACTAAGGCTCATAAATGATAAATGTAATATGAAGATCAAATAATAAAGTATTATACATTTCGTATGAAAATACAAACAGTTTCTCACCTCTCTGAATCCTTTGGAAAACGGTAAAAGGTTTCATCACATTTATATTTATTGTTACATCCACGAACTACACACACACTACCCGATTTCTTCTTTTTAATGGTATCCATTGCAAAAACTATAAAAATAATACCGAAAAGCCGTAAAAATATAAGCTGTCATTAATAATTTTATTCGCAAACTCACCATTTGCACTTTGGTTGGATCGCAGCACAGCACTAGCCGCCGGATGATATAGTCATCCGAACGACGATGTAGGTCACAGAGAGCTCGGCAGTGTGATGTCACGAGATAACATACTGGTTCGTTTATATACTGTGGAACTACTAGGTATCCCTGAATTTCCAAAATATTTGAATTTGTCCATTATTGATCTAGGTTAATAGACAAAATTATTAACTAGTAAAAGAGATATTCAACTTCTTAGTTGGCTAGAAGAAGCAATAATTGTCAACTTCACAGGTATTAGTGGAAACATTTTTCTCACAATTCACAACTTTGTTTTGCGTAAACGAGCTAGTTAACGTTTGAAATTCATCTTCAGTTAATTAACAGCTCAGCTATTACAATTGGAAACTGTTACTAATGATTAAAAAGAGTGCGTATGTCCGGTTGCTTTATAAATTTCCTAATTTATGTTGCATGAACAGCTTAATATTCTCAGTTTAAATTTAATCTGAATCTTAAATAAGTTTTAGTTCAGTTGATGCTGCATGAATCTACATTAAGCTAGCAGAGACAACATAGGCTCTGAATTATCTCTTAAAATGTAGGTATAATAAGCCTTTTTTTTTGGAACTTTAGTTCTTTATGCCAGGGGGTGTATTTTCGTTCTCAGTCGAAATATTTCGTGTTCGAATGATTTCGAATGAAACAATTCGATTGATATTGGCCTAACGTATTTTCGAGACGTCATCGAATTGAAATTCGTATGCGGAATTGAAATTCGAATCACAATACTTGACAACGTCGCAATTTATATGGTACCAACCGTAGAGTTCTAATAACCCTGCAATGTTCCTGCCTTGTGTTTAAAGTTTGAAGTTTTGAAGTGTCAGTTTCAATAATTAGCAAAATATACATTTTTAAAAATGTAAAAGCAAAGAAGCGGTCATTTCACTGCAAATCAAAAGGAACATCTTGTTGCCTTCCTCTTAGATCACCCAGAGCTAAAAAGTGGAAAATTTACTGAAGAATCTACATTCAAAACGGCACAAACATTGTGGGAAGAAGTGAGCAATTCCATAAATTCTATGCCAGGGGCAAAGAAAGATTGGAGGCAATTATTAATATATTACATAATATATCAAAATTATAATATCATCAAACAACAATCATAACCTTACCAAAGTAAAAGTCAAAATTGAAAGTCGGAAAAGTCAGAGAATCGCTTTTGCGCATGCTCAAAACTAAAATTCGAGCACGGATTTTAAATTCGATTGGTTCCAACCCAGTCGAAATAAATCGATTGAAAAATTTCGCATATGGACCAATTTCTATTACACGAAAATACACTTTTTGCATTTCATTCGAAAATTTGACGTAAGGTCGCATTCGAATCAAATTCGATTGAAACGAAAATAAGCCCCCTGGTTATGTTTGAGCGACCAGGGGTCGCGACGCAAAAGATCTGACCGTTACGCGTTACGTTACGAAACGTTACGTTACATTTCTTCGTTATGTGCCTTGCGTGCTTGTGCCTCCTTAGTCTCTCTCTCTCTCGTTTACGAAGCAGCGATTCATAATAATAAATATGCTCCTACCCGGATTTGAAACCGGGCCGCCCGCGTACAGTGCAAGCATTCTAACCACTGAACCACCGATGCTATATTGAAATTCTATGCAAAGCTGGTATTCGCAGTGCTAGTGATCTACTTGAATTTGTTCGGATAAATTTTTACTATTATTTCCATAATTTGTTTTGCGCGATTAAGGGGTCTAGACCCCTAGCACATTTACTTTTCGAAATACAGGGTGTTGAAATTTTGAAAGCTTGAATGTTTTAATTCGATAACTTTAAAATGGATGGATAAATTGATTTGTAATTTGGCAGGTTGTTTTTAAATGTAAAAGGGCATATTTTGAAAGAAATTGTAGTTTGTGCAACTAGTGTGGATATGATGGCCATGTCGCACGAGGACGAAGTTTGAGCACGACGCCGTAGGCGGAGTGCTCAATCGTTCAAGTGCGATACAGACAATCCACACGAGTCGAGCAGCATATTTTTTCTACGATCCACTTAAGAAAAAATCTAGAAAATAAAAATTTCTATAAACTGTAATATACCTAACTTCAAATTAAAAATTTTACAATTCAATTTTATGTTTCCACTAATTTTGTGGTAAACGTACAGTTCTTGAAATTTGTATAGGGCTACGGTTTCATTTTTTAAATATACGATGCTGTTTAAATATACGATGCTGTTCTAAGTAGATGTTGCCAGTCGGACTCCCTCATGAAAGGTTCCGTACCACTATCTATAATATTGAATATTCTGCTAAATATTTCAAACGTCTACCTGTTGTTGTTATTATTATCAAGCAGAATAATTATTTTTTGAAATAAAAGTAACAATTAAAAAAAAACTTTTTCGCGGGAATCGAACTCGGGTCTACGGCGTGAGAGTCGGGATTGCTTACTAATCAACCACTGAGAGATATGAAAATTGTTTATCTATAACGTCAGATGTACCTATTACATAATTTTATGAAATCTGAGGTCTCCTCAAATACCCATTTTATTCTGTTTTAAGTATTATTTGTTGGTAATTTGTACGGATTATTTCTTTCAAGTTTATCTTTGTAAATGAATATTCTTGATCCAGTGCGCTTCTATGAAAAACGTTGACAAGTTATTTTGACGTTTCTTTTAAATTGAAAAAAGATGAATGACGGATACTCAACTCGAATGCTGATTGGTGGATTTCATATACGTTCTAGGATGTATATGAAATTATATCCGTTTAGTTAACTGATGGCCTACATTTCCATTTTGTAAACTGTGCAGAATAGTAGTTTGTGCAACTAGTGTGGATATGGACAATCCACACGATTCGAACATTATATTTTTTCTACGATCCCATCAAGAAAAAATCTAGAAAATAAACATTTGAATATACTGTAAAATAAATATAACTTGAAATTTAAAATGTTCAACAATTTTATTTATAATCGTACCAATTCAATTTTATGTCTTCACTAATTTTTTTGTGATAAACGTACAGTTCTTAAATGTACAATTTGTACAATGTTACGGTTTCCCTTTTTAAATATGCGAAGCTGTTATAAGTAGATGTTGCCAGTCGGACTCCCGCACGAAGGATAGGTATCGTACCTTTATCTACAATAAATATGCAAAATACGAAATATTTCAAGCGTCTACCTGTTGTTGTTATCAATATCAAGCAGAATAATTATTTAAAAATAAAATCATTAATAAAAAAAAATTGTTTCATGGGGAATCGAACCTGGGTCTACCGCGTAAGAGTCTGACATGTTTACCACTCAACCATTGAGATCTATTATAAGGACATGTCCATTGGTAGCTCCTCAATTACCCATTCTATTCTATTTTTAGTATTTGTTATCAATTTGGACTATTTTATTTGTTCATTTTTGTAAATAAATATTCTTAATCCAGTGCTTCTGAGAGAGACTTTTTTGACAAGTTATTTTGACGTTTCTTTAAATTGAAAAAAAGATGAGTGACGAGTACTAAACGCGAATACCGATGCTATATTGAAATTCTATGCAAAGCTGGTATTCGCAGTGCTAGTGATCTACTTGAATTTGTTCGGATAAATTTTTACTATTATTTCCATAATTTTTTTTGCGCGATTAAGGGGTCTAGCTACTTTTCGAAATACAGGGTGTTGAAATTTTGAAAACTTGAATGTTTTAATTCGATAACTTTAAAATGGATTGATAAATTGATTTGACATTTGGCAGGTAGTTTTTAAATGTAAAAGGGCATATTTTGAAAAAAATTGTAGTTTGTGCAACTAGTGTGGATATGATGCACGACGCCGTAGGCGGAGTGCTCAATCGTTCAAGTGCGATATGGACAATCCACACGAGTCGAGCAGCATATTTTTTCTACGACCCACTTAGGAAAATATCTAGAAAATAAAAATTTCTATAAACTGTAATATAACTTCGAATTAAAAATTTAACAATTCAATTTTATGTTTCCACTAATTTTGTGGTAAACGAATGTCCAATTTGTATAATGCTACGGTTTCCTTTTTTAAATATACGATGCTGTTATAAGTAGATATTGCCAGTCGGACTCCCTCATGGAGGGTACCGTACCATTATCTATAATAATGAATATTCTGCTAAATATTTCAAACGTCTACCTGTTGTCGTTATTAATATCAAGCAGAATGATTATTTAAAAATAAAATTAACAATAAAAAAATTCCTCGTGGGGAATCGAACCCGGGTCTACCGCGTGAGAGTCTGGTGTGCTTACTACTCAACACCCAAAGAATATGCAAATTGTTTATCTATAACGTCAGATGTATTATATAACTTTTGCTTAAAAAGGAACTAAAGTTCCTACCGTGTGTCCCGCGACACGTTCTACCTTTTTCGCGTGTATCATCAGCACTTAAGTTGAATGTAGCAAGTGTGAATAAGATTTACTAGCTTTTTTTTATAAACAATTGTTTGTTAGACAATGCTAAAACTAATCAGAAGAATATTTGATATGTATATATTTGGGGTGACATTCACTGAGACTTAAAAGATCTATTGTGCCCCCTTACTTCTACTTTAGAGTCTCAAAAACTAGTAGCTCCTTCAGTCCTATTTCCCGGAGGAATTTTAGGATATCTGCTGGATTCAGCTTGGGTAAATGTTGCTCTTCTATCCAGTAATCTCCCAGTTGCTGTGCTCTAGGATTCTGTGCAGTTGGAAAGTATGTGGATGGAGGTTTCTTCTTCCATGCCACAAAATCTTCATTCTTCTTCCTCCACTATTTCGCGCATTTTCAGGTGCCCATTCAGGCTACAATGTCCCGTTAGGATAAAACTCCTAGCGCAGTTTCACTTTGATTTTTGCATTCATTTTATCTCAAAAGGTTGTAGTCACCCAGGAAAATATTTGATTGTCTAAGCCCTACTGAATCTTCCCAATGGTCAGATGCATAGATTACACATGTCAGATCTTCTTTTTCCCGGCTTTACCTATTTCTTCCATTATTACCTTGGGACCGATTCCGCAAAAGGGTTCAGGTCCCCAAAAGGGTATTTCAATCCCCCTCTTTGCTAGTTCATCTGCTATTTGACATTCACTACACACTCATACTATTTTAAGTTATGACAGACGTCGTGGAAAACGGTTTCTATACCGTACCGGATATAGGTTGTAGTCACTTTGGAATTGAAAATAATTTTTTCTACTAACGTGCGGAAAGTGAATCTTTTCCGCACTAAAAAGCGTGCGGAAAGAGTCACTTTTCCGCACTAGTGCGGAAAGTAAATTTATTGACATTTGAGGAATATACTGACATTTGAATATTCAAAATATGTATTTTGTATATCCAAGTTTACCAAATGACTGAAAAATTAATAAATTTATTATAATGCTGCTATAATTTTTAATTAAAAAAAAACTTATTTTTCAATAATTTTTTGATGGCCCTGGTATAAGCCTCATCAAATGAATGTCAAATAATAATAATTAATTTGTTGATATGTATATAATGAGAAATGTTGATTTATGATTACTTTTGGGTTCTTTCCGCATGTTAGTAGAAAAAATAGTGTACCTAACACGTGCGTAAAGTGACTTTTCCGCACGCGATTGCTGGCCGAACTCCGCTAAAGCGTCGTTCGGCCATCTGCAATAGCGTGCGGAAAAGTATCACTTTCCGCACTAGTTAGGTAAACTACTATTCCCAGCTTCGTTTAACAAACTAGAAAAAGATGATTGAGCGTAACCGTCATTTAGAGCTTCTTTCTGAAAATAAACAAATCGACGCATTAAAACTATGAATCGAAACTTACGGTTGCTGCACCTACCAATTTATATTTTGATCATTATTTATACATATTTTTTTCGTAATAAAAATTTCGTAAGAAAATCAATGGGTACGCGCGTTTATAAAATATCTCGATAATATATCATTCGTGATGGTTCTTGTAATGTAAAGTCGCTTCGTTAAATTCGTTAATTGTATAAATCAAATAGCTGTACCCGTAAAACGATACCATCGGTTGCTTGGTATACTCGAGCGTTGTCGTGATAGAACACCCTATAATTATGTAATAAAAAATTTATAAAAAAGAATGAAATGTTGACTGGGAGATAGGTGGGTATAGTAGCACGCGAATGTGTGTATTTAATTTAATGTTTTCAGTAGTTTGTAGTACTATGAAAGATTTAAATTTATTGAATCTCATTAACATAACAAATAATTGTGTAGTGTTAACAACATTTTAATAAAAAAATGAATATGTTGAATGAGTTATAGCACCTGGGAAGCAGTTGGGTGTGTGCTGTTGAGAATAAATAAAATTTATAGGTATTTTTTAGACATATCCTTACGATTTGTGTAAACAGGCTAAAGTGACCTTAATAAATGAAAAATTAGTGATAATAAGGAGGTTGAAACACTTACAGGGTGGTAGAAGATTTCTTGATATCGAATGGAAAATAAAAATGTTTAATTCTAATAAAGGAAGCCTAATCTGGTGACTATGGAGGATGCTTTGACAAAATCCTCAAATGATGTCATGGTCAAAACACTTAATGAGGAGTTGCTGGATGAACCTATCTTCTTTTCAAACCCCGTTTTTTCATAGGAGTTTTTATGTCCATCTAATCCAGAAGGCTGCCAAAATTGCGTTCCACTTTTCTTATGGTCATTCATCAATAATATCCCTCAGAAAGGTGCTGATCATATGCTCTTCACTTACTTTGAAGCTGGTCCACCAGCTCCTGTTTCTATTCAGGATCTTAGTGGTAAATTCAAGTGTAAATCCATAGTTCCATAGTTCTCAAAAAATTAACCATCTGGTGGTCTAAGAACGGGCTGTCAGCTTTTTCTAACACATTGACACATGTTGCTGCAATAATTGTTTCAACTTTCTTAAGGTAATCGATCAACTAACTTCTTTTGAATTCCAAAAAACTGATGACAACGTTCTCTGCTGATCGTGATCTCATCACGTGCTTTGAAGCTGATCCACCAGCTCCTGTATCTATTTAGAATCTTTTTCATATTAAACGGAAAAAATAAAAATAATAATTTGTAGTATTAATTGTTGGCAATATTTTTTGGTGCCCAGCAAACTGGAAAGCGGTCCATTTAGGGTAAAATCATGCCCATGGTCCAATGTCTAATTTACTGGACGGCCTTAAATGGCCATAAAAATCACCAAAGTCTGTTTGGAAAAAAAGTCTCATTTCACTCTTTAAAAACGTTAAAGCTAGTTTCTTAGAGGGGTTAATGCGTTTTGGCCACGCCAGTCAACGTGTTGAATGGACGAAATTCGCGTCGCAACCACGAGCACGACGGTGAAGCCGGAGTGCTCGAAACAGAGCAAGTGTTTTAAAGACCACTTATCCACGAATACTTCACACTATTTTTTTTATTGGTTCACTTTGAAATTATAAATCTGGTCTATAACTACTACAACAACAAGAAATGGAAATCATAGATGGAAATAAGAACTAAATGTCAATTGGTTGAATTCGTGATGTATATGATGTATACCTTGCGTTGTCATGGATATGAGAAAAACATAAACTAATTTGTATTTTGATGGAATTTCAAGCTTAATGAGTTCTGTGAATGTCAATAGTATTAATTTAAATACCATCTCCTAAGATTTGAAAAATCGAAATATCAATATTTCAAACAATACCAACGACACTTTCCATTTAAATTTATAAATTTAACATGTTAAATATTGTTTGAATGGAATTTTTGACGTTACAAACTACTCCTGTCAGATCAATAATGAAAAAATTGTCATTTAGACATGATTTAGACCATAGATTTAGACTTCATTTCTCGAGTTGTTGATGTTGCCACGGTAACTTTAAAGTTCGATTTAAACACGCTGAGGCGTGCTTTAAGTAAAATGTATTTTTATGTTTTTTAACCCCTTCAGAGCACATTTTTTCATTATTCTTCATATGCTCGTAGATAATGTTTTCTATGACACTTGCGTGCGTGAAATACTTTTGCGCACTTGTCATAAATAACTATTTTTTTTCTATAACCTCACATCAACGAAGCCCAAAAGTGCAAAATGTGAACAATTTCTTCCCCTCCTAATATAATATCACCTCAAGAAATCAAGTTTTTAAATGATTTTTTGTAAAATAAAAATGTGGGTAACCGTTCACTGATTAAAATACCTAATTGGCAGATACTTGTTATTATTATTGGGATCACGAACAGAATGGTACATATCCCTCGAATGTTATTCAAATATTTCAGTTATTTAATTAATTTCGATTTTCACATTTGTTACATGATTATTGACAATTTAATCATTTTAAACGATTCAATTGAAATTTTATTGACAGTACGTGGAAAATTTAGTGTATTATTATCTACCATAATTTGATTGTTGTAAATCTCGCTGTATCATGTGATATTGACATTAATAATTTGTTGCTTTATATACTGTTTTATATTTAGTAGTATATTGTCCAACGTTTAGCTTTCCTATTTTACACCAAACTGAGTGGAAACAGGGAATGCATACAAATTAAGAAAGTTGGTATTGGCCACTGCCATATGACACACCCTATATAATTTTCTTTTATTTAAAAATACAAATCGTCGTGTCCTAGCGTTATTTCCAATACACTCATTTATTCCATTTGGCTGTTCCACACTGTATATATGTGTAACAAGCTCCCATCTATTCCATTCCATATGTGTATTATATTTCGGTACCTATTTATATATACAACATTTTAGTTAATATTTTATTATTACTGAAAGCTTTGCATTTTAAAATTCCTTCAACATGCATTTTGTATTGGCCTGATGTTATGATGAATAATTAATTCATACTTTACTTAATTTTTGATGCATATCCTTTTTTGGAACATGAAATTTCTGTATTCATAGCCAGTTTTAATACGAAACAGATTCTACATAATAGAGCGGAGGGACACAAGTGCATATTCAGGATCAAAACTAGGAGGGGCGGAAAAACCAAGGTCGCTCAGGTTTTTTTATTACGGAAAAGGTGAATAGAACCAACATTTCGAGAAAATTATGTATAATCATAGCGGTGCTTCATTAATTGGGTTATAACAATTATTTTATGAAAAAAAATTTCATTAATTTCATCATTTTCCTTGGACTTGTACAAAACTTTTTCGAAACTCTTGTTCTCTGATTTAGAATTTACGATGGACGCAACCCTGTCAATCTGTCCTCTCCTATTAATTGTACTTCTCATCCAGGTCCTTATCCGCAGGGTACTGAAAGCTATAGTGGATGAGAAAACACCTTTTTTTCGGGCTGAGATGGGAAACTCCTGTTCGAATGGGTCCTGACTAGTACCCAGACAGTTTTGGACTCATCCCCAAGGGAATGCGTACCAACCAAACCCACCTCAAGCTCGCCGTTACTCCCGCCTCGGAATCACTAACCTAGCAAGGCGGGCGGCGGTCCCTCGCACACTCCGTCATCTACTCCCCTCTATCACTCCTACTTCTCACATGCCTTTTCTAATCATGCTCTCCACTAGATTCACCTGTTCACCCTCCATCCATCCTTTACGTTTTTTCTTCCCGCGGTCTGCTTTCTCCTTCCTGCTTTTTGCCCAGACTCGTCCCCTCTGAGAGGTACAGAGGGTACTTCCCATGTTTTCCCTCCCGTCTTCATCCACTCCCTTCCTTCCCCTACTACATTCTGTCTCTCCTGGCTTGTGTCCTCTTTCCCCACATACCCTACAAAGGAAGGCCTGCCGACAGTCTCCGGCCATGTGCTCCACGCTCTTACATAGCCAGCATTCCCTTATATTCACCACTTCCTTTTCAATACACCCCGCTACCTGCGGGCCCTTCACTTCACATCCAAAGCATCTGCCTCTACGATATTTACCCTATTCCAGTCCAACTTAATCACACATTTTCCTAGTAAAGCTTCCGCTTTCTCCCATTCCACCGTCACCACCGCTATTTTCATCTAGTTTCTCTCCCTCACCACTGTCATCACCCTTGTCCCTTCCTCAATCAATTCCTCTATTTTCTTTCTCACCAATTCATCTTCAATCCACGAGTCTATCCCCACCATCTTGATGGTTTTTGTTTCCCTTTCCGCTTCCACCGCCCTAGCTCCTGTTAGCCTTTCCACATCCCTCAGAATTCCCTTGACCTCAACCCCTTTCTTTGCCTCTATAACCACCTCTCTGTTCCTTGAGACTCTAGTCTATCCAACCACTTTCCATCCATCTCCCTCATGGGGAAACACCTAAAGAAAAAAAGTATTAGCCTCCTTCAAAAGTGCCGCCACTTCAATATCCTTTAATTTGTCTTTT
The DNA here is from genome assembly GCA_910591695.1 of Galerucella pusilla. Classification (NCBI taxonomy): domain Eukaryota; kingdom Metazoa; phylum Arthropoda; class Insecta; order Coleoptera; family Chrysomelidae; genus Galerucella; species Galerucella pusilla. The sequence goes on along the minus strand of CAJUYI010000708.1, from coordinate 87,547 downwards.
TCTAAGTATTCATTTTTCCGCAGAAAAGGGTTTAGTTTTGAGTAAGACTGGCCCTGTATCGCTAGTTCTTTATAATTACCTTTTAATTATTTGATATCAATTCGTTTTAATATCTTGTAATATGGCTTCTGAGAGAAATACCGAGATATTAATCTGACGCATTTAAAAATTAATTAAAAATTCCTACGTTTAGCTAATCCATCATCGTATGAAAAATACGCTGCTCAATACACCTTTCTCTCTATTACATAACCTCGAATTCTAATAGCTCCTTAAATCTTCATTCATTTTATTTATTTATGGTACAAATAACTGCTTATTTGGTAATCATTTTAATGACCTTCTAAATGGTTTCGCCTACTGGATCTATTGTAATTAGTGCTACGTAGTCAAAACGTCTCTAAAATGATTTATTTTGATATATTCCTACAATTATAGTTTGAAACATAAATTTTGTAGTTAAATTGTGATTTAAACATAGTAAAACTATTTCTACTGTTTAGTCAATAAATATTTAACGAACCCATAATCATCCTAAATTTGAACCTACAAAATAAATTTTATTTTATTTGTGAATATTTTCGCTCTCTTTGTCTCTGAATCTAAGTTATCGTCACAATTTTTCTCATAAATCATTTTCTACATTACTCTGCCCTACACTCTGAAAAAGGATTGTTTGGTTGAAGTAAACGTATTTGAAAATGATTTGTTTAGAATTAACAATTTTAATAAATGCAAAAGAATTGAGTGTTCAATGAAAAAATTCAAATTGTTTGAATTGAAATTATAAATTGTTTGCACTTACTATTTGGATAACTTCTTCTTCTTCCAAATATTGCAATTATTTAACTTGAAGAATATTTATTTACACTGAAAACGATTGGTTTGAATTGAACAATTAAATTTATTTGATAAAAATTTTATAATAATAACAAATGTTGTTGGATAAGTAGGTAGGTACTCTGCCCTTGTCCTCTGTACTCGGTGTGTTTATATCGTGGACCGTAGGTATTGTATGCATAGGATCAGAGACAGAACCCCTTAAGAGTTCAATTTCTTCATATTATGGTGTTTTGTATGGATTGTATGCATACAACGGTTATAATTTAAAATTGAACATTCACTGCCAAGTCACAGATTAAAAAAGATCTCATCATTATCCTGTGGCCAAGTTATGGATTTACTGGATGTGTGTGAAATGTCCCCCTAGGGGAGTGTTTTGCAGCTATGTATATTTTTTGTGTTTTGAGTGGCAATCATAGTATTCCAGTACAAAACTAACCAGGTTAGTTGCCTACATAGATAAATCCTTGAATTCGTCTCTGTATGTAGGTACTTTTTAAGTTGTGTATATTTCGACACGTGTTTATAAGTAATAGTAGTAGTAGTCAAAATCATTGTTTGTGTGTTTGTGTTAAGTTTTTGTTCTTAAATTACCTTTTCAGTAATCTAGCCTTTTTGAATTTGGTTTTAGTTTTGTAGAACTTTGTCATCAGCTGCACAAGCACTCTATGACTCATTATAAAAATAAATAATTGAAGGATTATTTGATTTACATCAATTCAATTAAACAACTCGAGTTTGCACAAAAGAAATTATTTTGAAGTTTTAAAAAATGTATTGTTCCATTTAAACTTGTATTTGTTTAAAATAAACAACTCAAGTTTCAAAACAAAAGATGGTCATAACGTTAAAGAAATTAATTGTTTATATTAAAATATTAATTGCTGGAAGTAAACAACTTGGAGTTTGGACTAAAGATATAATTTCCTTAAATCTAATCACCTGAATGTTTATAATAACACTACAATTAGTTTGAATGATACCAAACTCTTTTTTGAAATTTTAAGCAAACCGAAATTTTAACCAAACACCTCTGTTTGGTTGACTCTATTTAAACTTCAGATTTGTTTATCATAAATTTTTTTTATTTTATTCAAGAAAATCTTTTTCAGAGTGTACACTACAATCCTCTACTCTACTGTATAGTGATCTACCCCAGCTCTTAGTTTCCCTCTTTAAATTTATTTTTAATTTTATTGGAAATAAATTCAATAATATAATAATATTCATATTCGTTATTATACTACTAACAATTAGAACCAACGATTTCGGTACATTTAAAAGAACTTTTTGTAAAATAATTATAGAATCTCGCTTACCTAATGAAGTGTAAAAGAATAATGATAAAAATTGATTTTGGAGGCTTGTTAACACCTACGCATACAATTTTAAGAAACCGTGTTCTCTGGCCGACACACAACCACATTTTTTTGTAATCATAATCCGTACTCATGCCGTTTTTGACGATTTATTCAATCGTAAAGCTACATTGGGATAAAAGTTATATATTTATTAGGCAATTTGTTATTTTTATATACGATAATGTGTAATAAGCCTTCAGTTATGTTTATAGCTGACATTTTATTACCCAAAATATATGACAGACAGCTTTATTGATCGTATTGTGTAGTATTGTCTGTATTTTTTTGTACACCTGTAGGACTGTAACCAACAGTGCGCTGCTAAAATCACTTAAATCTCTCTAATTTTCGAGCTGCAAGAACGGATTGAAAGAAATTTGACAGACTTGAACGAAAAGTGGAATAAGTAACGATAGATGCCGTTGTTCGTTGTCAATTATGCATCAATATGATCAATTCAGAAGTAGTCGTTTAACAGTGGAAGTAATAAATGTCGAAACATGATTTTCCACTTGTTCTATTGTGTGTTAACGTTTATGTGCTAAGAGTAAATGATAAATGGTAGTTTTTTCACTGTCGGCCGCCTAGTTTCATTTCATGAGAAGTGGTACAAGCAATTAATTATCTAGGTTACTGTTTATTAAAATCTTTGGTGTAACGTTAGTATATTTGATATATAAGAAGCCTCCAGGCAAAGATTTTGGCTGGTGCTATATTGTCATTGTCAGTCTACATGTTACACGAATTGCGCATATCAGAGTAATAAGGCACGTTCTTTACAAAATGACAGCTTAACCTCAAAAAACTAACGATTTTTTGAAGCGGTCAAAGAAATGGATGAATTAATAGGAATAAATTTAAAATGAGGTAACAAGGTATTGACGGCGCTATTAACAGCGTCAGAAATTGAAAAAAACTCAAATGGAACTATCAGATAAACTGCTACTCCGAGATCTAAAGGCTAAAATAACTACAACACTTTTCATAGTATACCTCCCAACAGAAAAGTAGCAAGTACGTACTTTCGGCCGAAAATGATAAGGTCACTGGCATTTCCTTGGTATGATATTCCAAGATGGGTGTAACCCCACAGGAGCTCCTCATCTGTCAACTTCACATTAACGGGGATACTACTCCTTTTTGTGGACATACTTTCGATGTGTAGGTGGGGACGATGGCTTTACTCGACCTCGCTATCAAGCTTCTAATTATTGGACATTTTTATATTTATTTTAATTATCATATATTATTCAACTATGTGTATGTATTTAACCTAATTTTTCGCAATACTTAAAATATGTTTTGTTGCAGGTGAGTTGAAATGAAGCAGATGCAAACGAAATAGGTAACTTAGAAAAAACATTTTTTCACATTGTACACATAATTATTTTGTTGCGATATGTAATGTACAGTGTGTTTCATCTTTTTTGCGGCTTGAAATTCTAAAACTTATTAATTGTATGAGTAAACGTTTTATTTCTAAGAAAAGCTTGAGAATATGAGTTTATACAATGTAATTTTTGGTTAATTTGGCTAAATTTCTGTCAAATTATTATAATTGTGTGATTTAAGCGATGGTTGGTAGATATTTTTTTAATGGTTTATGATTTTTTTACCAAATTGCAATAGAAAATGAGGTTTTTGATTGAATTTGAACTTTTACTTCAGGTTTTTTTCCTCTTAGTACATTCATTTCATTTTTATTGCTCACCTCAAAATGAAATAATCTGAATAAAAAAGTTTAAATGACCAAAAACCGAACTTTCTCAAAATCGTTACTAATAACTAATAGTCTACTAAAGTCAGCACGTGTTTGAGTTTAATCATACTCGTGATGAAGAAAATAGATACATCTTTTCAGAAAACATTTTTCTACTGACAGAACCATCATTTAATATCAAAACCGTAGATAAATCTTAAATACTATCAATTTAAATAACTTAGATTCGTATCAACATTTAACATGAAACTTTTATTTATGGTTTTCTATCAACCTGTCAACACTTTTATCAATTTCCTATAAGTAACTACAGTGCGGTCCGGCAATACTACCAAACCATAATCATTTACGTTGAGCTATTACAGTCTGAGCTTTTTGTGACAAAATTAAATCATGATCAATGAAAAATATGATAAATCCGACTATATTATATGATCCTTGGAGATACTGAAGGTATCGAAGAAGATCTGGTTAGGTTAGGGTGTGTGGTGTGGGTCTATAAGGAACTCCACTGCGAATCGCAAGAGTCTATTGTGGCTCACACATATTCAGATTTTACCAAACAAATTCAGCTCCTTAACAAAGCCGATTAGTTTACTTGGTGAATGATATTTCAGGCCCGAGGGCGAGAGAGACCCTGCCAAACATTAGATACCTGATTCGAGCCGCGGCGGGGTAGGCATAAATAATATAATCTGCTGTTTCATCATCTTTCAGACAAAGACGGCAAGTCGAATCTTCCGACAGTATAAGTTTTGACATGATGATTCAGATGCCTGCTATAGTCCAACATTTGTTTGGAGACATTCTTCAAAGGATGTATAAAAGCCTTTGAATGAACCAATCTTGGTACATCATGCCAGAAGTCTAAAGCTCTTCTTGCTGTCTAGGTGTGTAGTGAAAACAACACGAGAAAAGTTTTCAAATAGTGAACGAATTCGTCTATCTACGAGAGCCTACTAAAAACTAGCAATGTCCATGAAGTCAATGAATAACATCAAGATTTACGGAAGGCAACACAAAATTTGGAATGCTTCGGTCACTGATGAAATACTGTCCAGGGAAGATGAAGATAGAATCTTTATACCATTATAAAATACACTGTGGCGTAAGGAAGTGAAACATAGACCATAACAAAAATGATAAAAAGAGATGCTTAGAAAATGATAGTACTATGTCAGGAGCTTTGCTAGCGTTTCAACAAAATGGGGCACCTCCACATTACTCTCTCGATGCAAGACGGTATTTTAACGAGTCATTTCCTGCTGGGTGGATAGGCCAATGTGGGAATAGCAATATGAAATTTTTGTTATGGGGATAACAGGAAACCAAAATTCATACCACTCAGCCAGCATTCATAGATAATTTTCTTCAGCGATTTATTCCAGAATGTTGACCAATAACCATAATGTTTGAAACTGACTCAAGGGTCGATTGTATAATTATATGGAAACCAATGAAAGTTAATTTGGACACTTTATATGATAATTTAGTATTGTTTTTTTGTTACGAATTTTGAATCGTGGGCGATCAGTACGCCTGAATACTCCCAGGGTAGGGGATCTCCGAAGGCGCGAGGGTGCTGCCACATACAGAGTCCCGTCAGTACTAAAATTTCTAATTTAGTGGTAGTTGCAGATTCTTCCACATATATCAGCGCTTACATCCTAACGTGTTATCTATGATCCTAACCTGACAAATCTGACAACTGCCTGACAGCTGGTCAGCTGCAGATCAAAGTCTTACAACGTGTATCGTGAGTTTGTCCGGTTTTCGTTTTTAAAAGCTATTTAGCTTATTTGTGTGTGTGTGTGTGTTGAGTATTCGTAGTTGGTTTTTATTGTTTATAGTGGGACTTTTATTTCAAGAGACAATGTCGAGAATATGTGTTGTGAAAGACTGTAATGTGAGGTGCACCCGGTAAGCTCGGTATTTATAAAAAGCACGTTTTATTAAATGAAAAGTGACAGAAGTAGTTATTTTTCCATGCAGCTTTGAACTTCCCAGCATTGTTGTTGAATATTTATTTTTCTTCATGTTTATCATTGAAATATGTAGAAAAACGTTTCATTTATTGTATACTTTTTTTATTCAATAAAATATATAAACTTGATGATTATTGCTTTATTTTTCTCACTTCAGGCATTATGGTCCATTTTTTGCCTGACTGACATTTGATTTTACTTGACTATTTGATTGTTATTATTGTGATATCAATCTAATGTTGAGTAACTTTAAATGGATATCAAAAAATGGACCATAAATGTCATTTTGCAATGAAAGTAAAATTACAGTAATTTTGAATATGCCGCCAAAAACTGTAAAATTACAGGAATCTTCTTTTTCGGCTGTTAGCGAAGTTCACAACCTTTGTGTTGCGGTACTGACGGGACTCTCAAGGTGGCTTCACCCGTACAAATAGAGGGCGCCACGGGTCAGTTTCCCATCTATAAGTATTTTTTTATCTATGAATACTCCATCTAAACGCCTTTCTAATGATGTGCCGCACTTTGTATAATCCCTATTTGAAAATAAGGGATTGTTGAAGTGGAAAGGAGGGGGTTGACAGATGACAGATGCCTGTATTGTAAAAATATGTCCCCCTTAGAACAAAAATCGACGTGTTCCGTAATTTCTCTCAAAGCTAAGGAATACTATTAAATATCGGGGTGGACCATTTTATGTTGCCCGCTCTGTATTATAAGATGAAGCCTACTTAATCTTTCAATTATAGATGTAAACTCATTAAAATAAAGCAACAAAAATAACGCATGATTATAGGTTTCAATTCCTTGAGACTTAATCTTCTTACTTATAAAAATAATCTCTGGTACGCGAAATTTATGAACAGTTTTTTAATAATTTCTGCATCAATCTCAATAATATGAAACTAGTTACGCTGCTGATCTTAGTTATATATAAGTGGTACCTCGTATGAGTCGAGTTGATAACCACATTAAATGAATACAATGATGAAGTTATTTCTTGTAACATAACAATCTATAGACTATAGTCTGGTGGCGATATTAATCATTTGGGATGTCGTAATACATTATGGAAGGTATACCCATACCATTTCAAAAACAATAAATATGAACTGAAGATCGCTACGGAGATGACTAGGATCAATTTCAGTTTAGTGTACACTGCGAAAAATTGTCAATATAAACCTATAAACAATCTTTAAACTTCGTAAGCAATAATTGGAGAGCTGCTTCTTTAGCTTCCTCAGAAACAAAATGGCTTTGTTGCATTTTTCACAAATAAAGTCGATGAACAATCGAAACTAAATAGCAGGCACCTCCAAATTTTTTTTATTAATTTCAATAATATTTGACGTTACAGCTGCTGTCAGAGCGAACTGTCAAATTACTTTTTTATGTGTTATGGTAGTTTACCTAACTAGTGAAGAAAGGAAGCACACTATAGCAATCACTATACGCGAGAAACACAAGATGCTCCTTCTCACTAGGAGAACATACCTCTGTATTTAAGGCAAAAATTTATGATATCTTAGAATGTGTCAGAATTATCAAACATAGGACTGACACTCAGGGCGGGTTTATCAATGCTCGGTTAAATATTGTAGCCTTCGGCTAAATCTTAGCTGTTGGTCAAAGTGTTTATCAACTGCCAGTTTGCATTAGCTGGCAGTCAAAATTTCGGCTATCCTAGCTGCCACTTTCAGGTTGATGTTAACCATAGAACATACAGTTGAATAAGAGAAATAGTGTTCCGTTATTCTAACCATAGATTCTAACTGACAACTGTGTCATGATTTTTTCATGTTTGCTTACATTTTGCAACAAAGATTATTTCAACTTTAATTGTGTTATTATCGTTTAGGGTGAAATCAAGAAGCTTTTTTGATTCATTTATAGTAGTTTAGTAGCATCCAGGTTCTGTGTGTATTTTATTTCATTGTTATTGTCAATTGATCTTGAGGAACTTGACGACCTTTTCGATGAAGAGCTTGGAGTTTGGCGAAATATTGGAATTTGTAGAGTACGAAAGACGACCATATACTGTTGAAGAACGGATGAATCCCTTTGAAGAGCTCGTTGATGTCGAGTCTATTATTCGTTTTCGACTATCTAAACCCAGTGTTCTCATAATACTCCAACAAATTCCAGCATTTCTCGCCAGGTCACAGCATCCGTCTTTTTGCATTCTATTATACTTTTATGGTGAACGGCTACTTTTATAAGTACCTAATTGTCGCTCTGACTCCGTGAAATTGGGAAATCTTTTTTGTTTTGTGGACATGCTCAAATGCAAACAACTCAACAAAGCACAACATAGACGAAATAAAAATAACAGTACCACAATTTTGACACTGACAAGTGAAATTTTCCACGATGTTGTCAGAGTAAGCTTACGGTAAAATAGAAAAATAATAACTTTCAACTCTATATTCAGTGTGTTATAACAAAATATGCGAATAAAATTAATAATATGTATATTTCATGTAACGGGTGATCCTCCTTACACCAAATTAAAATGAGAAATTTAGTCTTTGACAACATTACACTCACGTTCATAACCCGAACAAGGTTGTCAAA